>VOQJ01008801.1:4559-21312 GCA_015052665.1 Apistogramma diplotaenia
TTTATTTTTATTCCGTTCTGTGACAATCAGACGTGCCTGTTTCTAAAACGAGGTGCCACAGCGGTCGTAAAAGCAGGCACGTCTGATTGTCACAGAACGGAATAAAAATAAATGACGTTTGGGAATTCGGCAAATGGTAGTAACAGTCTTTGACGCCTCAGTATGAACGCGTAACTTGCAACATATTAATGCTGCTGTCAGACATGTAGGACTTTTCCATGTATCCAAGGAAACTAAGGTAAAAAATAAAACAGTAACATTGGCTCATCTGACAGTGAGTTGGCACAAAATAAACCAAAGTATTAATATTGTATCCCTCCACGTGATATATGAATCCCTGCATCCAGAAGGATACATTTCTTTGTATTTGTGAAGATATAATGCAAATGGTCAATTTTGACCAATCTCACTGCAATGGTCAAGAGTCTTAAAAAAAGAAAAGAAATCCTGGATTCACTTTATAAAATACAAAGTTCAGTCTAATGCAGCACAATATGATAAAATATTTTTCTCAATGACATTCATGTATGAATAATAATAATAAGAGACAAGAGGGAGTAAATGGGAATTGGTATACAAATAATGCACATATATAAATTGAATTAAGTGTTTTTTGAAGGATCACACAACTTATTAACGTGGTATTTTCTAACCTCCATCCTCCAATTTAAACCTCATCGTCCCTCTACAGTCTGGTACATGTTCACCACAGTGACTCAACTAGGTGAAACCGGAGCCTGAAAGTTAAAGAATGTGTAAAACGCGTAACATATGGCCCGTTAATGCCAGCTCGCTGTGCAGGATGTAGGGGTCATCTGTGTTGCCGGGACAACAGGGGCTGTGCTGGTGGAAGGCCATTGTTTAAAGCTATCATCACATCTGGGAACACACATCAGAGTATGCACCTGAGACAAACACCTTTTCAGTAATGAGCAAAAATCATCCATAATGTTGCATAAACAGAATCTGAATGCAGACCAAAAAGATACTTTAGGTCACGCAACTCAAGGACGTTAATAAGTGTTTATTAACGTACAGCACATCTACAACTAAAACTTTTCCTATGAGGCTGTATCTTAAATTAACATATTTTAATAAATGCATTGCAAGGCTTATTTATTCGCTAAAAAATATATATATATTTTAAAATGCTATTTTTTTAACTATGACTTCTCAGTAATGTGTCTAATACAAACTCCATGTGAACAGATATCATTGTGATTTATTATGAGAACTATAAAGATGAAACAATGATTCAATTAGTCAACAATTTCTTTGCCAGCTGGTCATGTTTTAAGCAAAAATAAATAAATAAATAAAGATTATCATAAATATGGTTTCTTGTGTCAACTTGGTCTTTACAATTACACGTTTATAATTAAAGGTCAATTAAATTAATTAAAATGTTACATTCTTTTTGTTGTTTAAATTAATTGCAAATACCTAAAATAAAAAAAATCATTAATTTCAGGTTTTATAAAAGGTTTTAATTCTTTAAAATGTTACTGAACTCCACTGCATTTGGGCTTACCCCACCACCACCACCACCTGACTGAAGGAACAAGGTCTGGGCGTGTTTGGAGATATAAATCTAATCTGATCTTTATATTAAAACACAGTCATAAATAGACTGATCTAGAAAACTATGTGGTTGTTTTGTAATCACACTGGTTTCAGTCTGTCACACTGTAAAATCCCTCTGTTCTCTTGGATACTTTACAATGTGAAATGTAAAAGCCTCCAGAAGAGGGCACTCCATCTCTGTTTATCCTCCTCCAGCTGTAACAGAGCTCTAATTCTCTCCTTCACCGCCCCACAACAGCCCCTCAGTGTGACAAGTTTACATAGACCATCTGTAGACCTCCCTACTGCCATAAAAACACTAATCACAAGGTCATAAAATGTGACTCCATAACGACGCGCAGAATGCAGCAACTGCACTGGAGTGTTGTGGATGCCAGAAAATGAGTGTAGCTGAACATGAATGTGGTTATTGATTTAGCTTTTTAATATTCATTTATGGCTCAGTTCTAAATTTGCTTCAGCTGCAGTAATTGTCCAAAGTGGGAGTGAGCCATAGCTAAAGTAGAGTCAGGAGTGAATGATTCATAAATCCATTGCTAATTTTGTGTGTAATTTCTTCCCAAGTTGTTCACAACTATTAGCTAGTTTGCAGGGTTGTGTACTAGCTGATTATTCAGGATTACCTTATCAGATTACTTTAGTTAGGCTCACTGAATTACATTTTGATTCTATCTTTATATTTTAAAACGTGAAACTTGATATATAACTTTAAACCCTGTTGATTCAAACCGTTGATTCAAATGTATTGAACTGTGTATCAGAGTGAGCTATTCTTCTAAAGATGCCCATTTTATTAAAACTGACTCAGCAAATATTTGTTGTTTTTCTATAATGATTTATGGATGAGATTTTGTTTCATTTTCATTTACAACAAGTGCCTGTTTTGTGTCACAAAAGTCTTTGATGTGGCCTTGGATTAAAAGTGATTGATTGAATACGTCCCACATGTTCGCTGCACACTGTGAGCTACGGCTGTATTTTGTGTTGTTTTTGCAAGGGAATTTTTTATTTTAATAACTGTCAATGCTGAACACATTTTATTTGCATTTAAATTTGAAGTCATTACATTGTTGTCACTGATTCAGCAACTCACTGCTGACATTGGGTCTGTACAATGTTCCTTAACCACTGATGTTTTTAGTGATGCTGTCATTTGTTTGGGACATCAATCAAATGCAATTAATTCTGTAAATATTGGCCTACTGTAACACCACATGCTTTATTGTAAGAATGAAGGACTAACTACAACCAGGGACCACAATACACATGCACAATGTAATAGTAATTATAATTGTTGTTTTTCATTAATTATTTATGCAGTTTGTAGTGAGAGGGAAGCTGTTGTTGAGGCGGCTGAATTTGATACTGAAAATGTGACCAATCAGGTAGTCATTATAAATATATAGTTACAGCTAAGCTGAGATTTGGTGGTACTTTTAAATGTAGAAAATGTAAAAATTGACTAATTTTAAGTGTCTTCTGCAATGCTGCAATGGGGACCAGGTGATACCAGCTTCTGCATTTTATTCTGAAAAGTTGTGATTTACTACAGTGTGGGTGAGGAAAATGTACACGCTGAACAGCAAAATTTAGTTTGGACAAAACAGTTGCATCAACAGGTTATTGATCAGGAATGAGTGACATGGTGACTGCAGCTGATGAGCACAAAGGTCCTGCTTCTTGCTAAAGTAGCCTTAAGACCTGTCCCGATATAAAGTAACATGAAGCACTTAGTATGCTGCTCATATGCCGCCCGTATGGTTTTCTGTACCACTTTGTACCTAACAGCTATTTAGCCAGACATCACTGTCACTCTGCAAATTTGATGGACATTTCATCATCTCTTGGCACCACATCACTGCTCACTGTGTGTGAGTCTGTTTCTAGCAGACTTTAAAGGAGGATATTCACTGATCACACTAGAATGAGCTTCAGCCGCTTGCAGGTAAACCATCAGCTATCATCTGTCAATGTAGCTTTGTAAAGAATCAGTCACAGTAACCAGTGGCCAGCACAGTGAATGTGAAGTCTCGGCTTGATCTTGTCTCAGATTTTGCTTTTCAGACTATACGTAGGCTCCTCCAGAAGCCTGAGATCATGTGCCTTTTCCATCCCAGCTTGTATAAGTTGTATCTGTCTAAGGTTTGCTTACATTAGCCATCAGACCTGCCATAATAGACCAGTTAAAGCTTTAATGGCGAAAAAGTGTGCATTTTATTGTTCACAAAAACAGTAACTAACATTGCAGGTTACTGTATGTCATACAATAGCTAAAAGTTGTTAACATTAGCCCCTGTAAATTAGTATTCATATCAAACCTATTTAAGCTACTGGAGCAAAGTTTCTGAGTGTCCTGAACTGAACAAATGCCTTCTGTTGCTAAAAGATGAAATTATAATTCTGAATTTGTGAAACAAAGGCTTACTGCAATCAGAAAAAATATGTCTTGGAAATTTTACGACACCAGAATCGTGACTTTATGGCCGACCTTCTTCTTTTTCAATCTTTCAAAGAAGAACGCCACAGGAGAGCGACTGACAGACAACCACCCTGGAGCCAGAATTTATTTCAACAACAAGCTGACACATTATGGGAAATCAAACATGGTGGGATGTTATCACAGTGAAATCACTCTATACCACCCACCTTGTTCTCATGCACAGTAAGAGAAAGTCGGTGAGAAAGACAAAACGAGGAGGGGGGAGAGGCTTTCTGCTGGATTGTTTAAAAAGCGAGGGTGCTCGGCTCATCGGCAGGCCCCGAACTCAGCGGGCCGGTGGACGGGCACTTGTCATCTGGAGTGTGAGGCAGCTGGGGTTATCCTCAGAGACACGGTGAGGTGAAGTGGGTGACCATGTTTGAGGTCCGCCCAGCTGTTATTTCCCCTAATATTCAACAGATGTCTGGGATCTCGGCCCGCTAAGTCCTCGCACATGCCGGGGCAGGGGAATCAAAGCAAAGACCCAGCAGCCGGCTGAGCACCACGACTTACGCACACACTTGCAGCTGTTAGAGGGTGCACACACTCAAACAGCTCTGTGTGTATTAAATCACTGTCATTAACCATTTAGTGAGATGATAGAGGCAATTAAGATCATTCTTGATTTCTGGATAGAGGATCAGTAAGCCGTGGGGCTCTGACTTTAACAAAACACAGCTGCTCATGTCATCTCCATACATGGTTTGAATAAAGAAAATGTTCAAAAGTATAAACGTATTTTCCACAATTAAGTGACTGAATTCTAGTTCTGTTTAAGCATTTACAATTGACTGGCTGCCCCACTGAAAATCTTATCTATTAATCTCCAAAACATTGACCTTAAATATGTTTGTGATGGCAGCGTCCCTTAAAAAAATATTTGTCACACTTCGCCTGTTTATCACCCTGGAAATATAGCCCCTGTTCTAATCATTTCAAGCCCCCTTCTCAGCGAGAGAAACTCTACACTTTCAAAAATCAAGTTAAATAAAAAGCACCACTGTGTTATCCTTGCAGAGGCTTTCGTTTGAGGGCGAAAATAAGAAAGTGGAGAGTTGCTTTGCTCCAAGTGGTCACAAGGGGGTTGAGCATTTCGAGCCCCAGCTCACGCAGCTCGCTTACTTTGGAGAGCGCTTCAGGGAAGGCAACATTAGATATAATGAAACATTCACTGACCGGCCCTCTTTCCAGCCTCCTCTCTCGTTTGCTTCCATAGAGGATACTGTGACTGAAACCTTTCTACGAGTTTGTCCAGCTCAGACCATGCCAGAGCAACATGGCAAGACGTGTGGAGAAACCCGAGCAGTTTGGTTTTCGTAACCAAAGTTTAAAGCTTTGTTTCCTCAAAGTACGGTGACATTAACCATGTATGCGGCAGCAGTGAGAAACTACTCTTTCACCATAAATCATCTTTGCTGCTCGCATTGTAAAAGCGATTTTTCAGCTGCTGTCACTTTGGGTGCCTCGTGGTTTCCAAAAAGGTAAAAACACAAAGCTAAATATCAGAAATTGATCATTTTTCACAATAAGTGGAGACATTATAGGATAACATCTGTGGAAGTTGATTAAAAATGAAGCACATATTTTTGCAGGGAAAAAGGCAAGTATATGGTAAGTTTCATGATGCTGAATTACTGCAAGAGAAGAACTTCACATGTGTTGTTCCTTTTTGCCCCCTTCTCAATTAATGCCGTTTTCCTGGTTTCCGCTGCGGTGCTGCATATGTCCCACACTTGGCCACGGCGCTGGCCATGGAGACACTCCCAAGTATATAAATTCACTTACTCACTCTGAGACACATTGATTCGTACCCAAATATCCAGTCAACTGTGAAAAAGATAGACTCCACAAATCAAGCCCCGGCACATAACGAGCATTTCTTGCCATCTAAAGAATATATTCATGATTTGGGGACCTTTTATGAGGAAGGTGATGGCAGATTGACACCAGATGTGTCATAAATTATCAGCAGGGAGATGCCAAGCTAAGCAGTCCAGCATAAATATACAGTGACTCCAAATATACGGGTCGCTTTAAATTCAAATACTGCTCTTCTGTCCGAGGCTCTTTCAAATTACTATGACATTTCTGAATATTCTTAGAAAGACACACATATTTTATACAGAGCCAAATAATTACCCCCAAATTTTATGTAAATATGAATTGTTGTGTTAATGTTTTGCAGCTTAAGAAAGATGCATACAGTTGGGGCTTTGTTTTGTTTTTTCAAGCTCAATAATATAAAACCAACTTTGATTTGATTGGGTTTTGTTTAAATACATAATGATAAAATTATTGATTGGAGTGACATAAAATTAATTAGCATTTTCTTGAAATGTGACTTAAGTAAAAATGTAATGTTTCATCTTTTCATATGCAAATGTCTGTTGTTTATCTACCATTATAGTAAACTGCATATCTTTGGGGCGTTTCGGAGAGTTTGTTAGTCAAAAACAAATTATGAAGTAGTTTGCTGATATTTTCTAGATAAAATATTAAAAACATTGAATTGCCTAATTCATTGATAATGTAAATTAGCCTAATTTCCAGCTCTAAAATCATTCTGTTGATAAATCAAAATGTGGAATGTTTAAAGAGGTCATAAATGTGGTAATTTGTACAAAAATCTTGGATAAATAAATGCTTTCATCTGACCTTTGATTATGTCCTTAATGTGCATCCTGTAGGTGTAACTGCCTCTAATTTGTTATGTTTACTCTGAGACAGAGTTGGGGTGTAAACTTGCCCTTGAAATTTTTTTTCATCTATTTTAAGACATAATGTGCATGGCCTTGAATTCTGAACATGTTTGTGTAATTTGATTATGCTAATGGCTGAGGTTAAAAGTGGACTGACTAACCTAATGTGTTTTCGACCAACTGCTTGTGCGTATAAAAGTGGGTGAGCAGTTCAGACGTGAGGTTGTTGATGTTGCGATGGCTAAATCGGACTCGCTGCAGTCTCTCAAGACCCGATCACTCCACCTGAGTAATCCCTGTGCCTGACCCCGCTGCTCATGAACACAGTGTCAATGTGCGGCGGCACTAATGACGTTTCCCAGCAAGAACGTGTCCCCTTAGTTAGAGTGCCAGACACTGCGCAGTGTAAGTGAGTGTGAATGTAAATAAACGCCATTATGCCAGCCATCTCGCCGGCTCCTGTCGCACACGCCACGTAAACACAGAGCTTCCTGCAAAATACTTCTGGTCCTCTCCACACAAAACCAAGTGCTACCGTCTGTGCTGCAAATGGCAATGAAAACAACAATGTCCAATCATGTGCCGAGGTGTGCGACCTACAGTTGGTCAGTGGATAAAGTGTGTACAATATTTGTCTAAACACCAACTGAGCCACATGGAATAAGCACCATGCGTGGTGCTTGACCTGGGTGAGCACCATGCAAAGTGGTCTGCATGAACTAATGAAATGTGACAGACTGTTTCCACACAAACACTGAAGTGTTCTCACCAGCACACGTGTGCTATTGATGTGACCATTAGGTCAATGAACACACTAGAGAAATTCCACTTTAAAACTGAGTTGTTTTCTAAAATGCTCCCCAAACTGAATGCAGCTTCTACAGATTGCATGCAAATATATATTTACATTAAATAAATTTCAAAGAGCAGCGGCATTTTAAACAAAGCACAATGTCATTTGGATAAATTTAAAATTTATTTTCAGGATCAACATCATAACATTTTGATACAGTGTTCACTTGATTTTACAGTCTTTGATCTTGAAATAGTTATTAGTAAATCTAAAAATAAAATGTAAAAAACCTCATGTTTAAGTTTAAAGCTGCAGTAGCAAAGATCTGCGCTCTGATCCCCTCCCACCTGATATGCAGGGCCGGAGGAGGTGTGGGAATCTAGAATTACAATAAGCTTAAGTTGTTGTTCTTGCCTTTTTTTCAAGATTGATTTGAGCTCTATGGGTAAATTACAAATCTTTTTTTTAATATTTCTTTTCTATATTTCATTTTACTGGCTTTGTTTTCCATATTTTGTTTTTAACTGTCCATTGCAATTTCTAAGTGGTGCGCTGTGTAGTTTGTAGTTGTGTAGTTGTGCGTATTCACACTAGGCAATCAGTACTGTATCTGATTAGTGTGATTGCTGTGCCGGCTTGAAAAAAGTGGGACCGGGTGAAGTTCAGTTATGTCTGACAGCTGCCTCCATTAAAATCTCTTTAACGAACAAATACAATATGTGAGAGGACAATGTGCCACTACATTCCCAATTAAGAGACAAAATATATTAAATCACTAACTTGTTTTCTGTAACAGCACATTTCGAATGTGTGCTTAAAGAAGAGGAGAGGTGACCTCTAGAGAGACAAACTGATGCATACTCAGGCCTGGACTGTTAGGGGCAGCTTGCACATGGGCCAGTAGGAAGGGGAAGCGATCGTACTCAAGCCAGGTACGAGGCAGACAAGCCTAGTGCGAGTACACCCTAAAGGGTCGGGCTTGTTGCCTAAACCTAACAATCCTAAGGATTCAAGTTGCGGCTACGGAACCGCTACAACTTGTCTGTACTACAAGAACGTAACATAATATTCCAGGGGAAAGCCACATCTCACTCCCAACCACAAAAGTGTTACCAAAGGAGTAACTGTCCCAGAACCCCAGACTCTCCGGAGCCCCAAAGCCCAGCAGTTCACAATGTGAAAACTAATTGGTTTAGCTGATTAACATAAATTTGTAAACCAACTGTGTTGGTAGCTGATACACGCATCTCATGTAGGGAATTCTTGGAGATTAATACTTGTTACATAATTGTCAAAACAAATAGAAACAATTTCTATGAGAGAGAGCGAACCTTTGGCAGCGCACCAAACAATCACTTGCGTGGAGTGATGATGTGTGGACTAAAGCCAATAATTAATTTGCAATGTAACATTTGTGGTTGCACAGTCTAAGGTTTTAATAATCAAGTGCATGATACGAGTGCAGGCACTGATGCGTAGTCCATCCACAAAAAGCAGAGGAGGAGATTCTTGTGGTAGCTGGTTATTCTATAAAGACGGTGGCTCTGACAGGACCACCTAGGCCCTCTGTTTATTGTATGAGAAAGTGTTTTGGTAGACAGAAGCTAGGCACTGCTCTTAAAGATGTTGAAGGTAGATGATGGAGGCAGGTCTCTGCAGAGGAGGAAAGATACAGAGAAAAGTGGATGAAGGTGGAAGAGCATGCATGAGGAGAGAATGATTCCAGGGGTTTGGGTGCTGGTAGTGTTTCAGGCCAAGAGGGCACAGGGGAGCAGTGACCTGAGGATGGATCCCGGCCGACCCCCTCCGAGGTGTCAATGTTATGACATGTGTACTGCTCTACTGTTTTCTTTCACAACAAGAGCACTTCATCTTCTAGGGTGGCCCAGCCTCATAAAAAAAGCTTGATTTACATCAGACCGTCCACCTTCTCCTCTTCCTGTTACACTTACGCTTCACTTCCTGTGGACCCAGGCTTAACCGTCAGAGGTGATAAATAATGGCAGAATGGAGTGGGGAAAAGTATCATTCCCACTCCAATGCGCAGCCAAAAGCAGACCGCTTTTTCTTCTTTTGATCCCTTTGGTCACAATGGTCTCAGTATTAAAAAGTGGAGGGTTATTGTTGTAGATGGAGGACAGTTGGAATGTTTTGTCAGTTGTGCTTTGTTATATCTCCCATGACTGTTCCTCAGATGTAAATCACGATGAGTACATTGTTAAACCAGTAATGATGACTCACAGTAAAAAAAAAGAGAAGGAAAACAGACTTGCTTTATATGGAATCACAGCAACATGACCAGAATAAATACAACATGGAGAGAATTTTAGATGTCCATATTCTTCTCGCACAGAGAAGAATACTGCATATGGAAAACATGATGTCGGCTAATAAATATCACATGCTGTCTTCAAAGTAAAGATGACTGCGGTTGTCGGTGAGGTTTTAGGACATGATACCCATTGTCATGTGTAATGACTCATAAGGATTCATTCAGATTTGTGCTGCTCTGCACCATGTTAGAGCATCAAACCGCATCCTACATTTGTCTTGATCAAAGTTGTGACTTCTGGGCACAATAGCATACATACACTCTGCATATAGCTTCAAATAGGATCCTCCAAACAAGTATAAGCAAGAAAAAAAACCTCCTAGGCACTCACACGTATATATAACAATTAAGGCATCAGTCACGCAGCCTCAAAACTAGTTGGTGACCTGCAAACAGAGAGCTATACGCTCTCACTGCATACATTAACATGGCAGCACAGTTAGCATAGTCATTATGCAATGGTGAGCCTCAGCGGGCTGGTGCCTCACTTTATAATGCAAATCACTGAGTAAATATAGTCATTTAATTAATTTTTTGAATTTTATATTTCCATGATTGCAGGTGAGGTATGGCTTCACCTGCCTCCCCTGACTGCACATCACTGGTTGCTACCAGCGACAGGCGGTAAGTAGTTTACGAGCATTTTCAGTTTGCCGTCTTTCATACCAACTCTAGTCAATCACAGCAATCTGCTGGCAACTAAAGCAATTGCAATTGGGTATGGTGCAGCACCATACACCCTGTAATATCTTGTAACAGCACCTAGCAATTGGCAGCAATCATTCAAAAACTGATCAGGGAATACACATTTGTACCTAGTGATCTGTGGTTGCCAGTATTCAGGTCTGTGTGAGTGGGGCTTTAGCAATCAGTTCAAAAGATGGCTAGCAACCTTCAACAACCAGTTGCCATCCAGTCAAAGACTACACATTCTTCCCTGGAGACTGGCAGGCTGCCAACCAGTCTAAAATGGCTCTATCCTCATGGCACAATCACAACGAAAGAAAAACAAACTCTGGCTCCTTTTGGCACACAAGCCTCGTTCAGGTATTTTAAAAGTCAACACCTGACAAAAGAAATTTGCTAAAAGAGAGAGAATCCATGTCTCCTGCAAAGAACACTTAAAACACTGATTCTGATCTGTTTGGACCTGCAGCCTTTCTGCCTATTCAAATCCTTATTTAAAAAAAAAGGTTGTAAGGCCTTTCCAAAATGACTCACAATAGTTTTCTCATCTACTACGCCTATGGTTACATTTTGGTTATTTTTAGGCTACTTGGTAAAGGTCAGAAAGAAAATCGCCCTCGTCGTTAAAAGAAACCAATGTTGACTTCTGGGACAACCACAGTCTCCAAAGTCGTAGTGACACACTTTTTACACCCGCCCATCCACCCCTGCATTGCCTCTTAGGACTTCATACAGCTGTATAATAAGGTCATGCTGTTTCCAGCTTTGCTGCCTGGGAAAGACAGTCAGTAATTACATGCAGTCACTTGTCAGGAAAAAGGCCGTAGTGCCTTTAGCGTTCTTCAACTGATTATGCACATTTAAGCATCTGGAACTGAAGGTCTTTACATCCTTGTACAAACATGAGACCATGGGACCACAATTACAAAACGACCTAAAAAACACTTTCTGCTGGTAAACAAAGGGAGAAACAGCTGACATATCCTGCATGTATATATATGGGATGGCAGTTGTCTCTGTTGTTCGTCCTTTGAGCTCTGTATTGGTCTCCATCAGTTACTGAGAGAAGTATCAGCCTTTCTGGCTGCTAAGTGTCTTCATCAGCTAGCTGTTAACTTTGGCTCTATGCTGTTCGGTGCTGGGCATGCAACATAGAGTTGGTTTTTAAGCTTTTTGCTGGAAACAGTTGCAGCCAAAAATGTTGATGTGACGGTGAGAGCAGAAGGGGAGAGATTGACTAAAGTAGAGCTGAGAAGAACTAAAGAGATTCTCATCCTCTTTATTGCACATAGCCATTTGAACCATTGTCCGCACAAACATTTTCCATTTAAGTACCTTTAATTTTTTATGAGTCACTTCTTGCGGTACTGCTCAGCTGGAAACCTCGGCCCCCGTGCCGCTGCTTTTATTATTTTGACTAATTTGTGGTCATTGTGTGTCTGAGCCTTGAGTTCTGAAGAGTTTCGAGTCCACATCCTGCTGCTTTTTTATGTTCATGGGAAAATACTGCCTATAGTTGCGAGTACAGTAATATTTGACTGTTTAATTTGTGTACATAACAGCTTTTTACCGTGTGGTTTCTCTGTTATTGCATTTCTTTTCCTTTTCCTTTCTTGATATACAATATTAGGGGTGCAAATTGTTTGTGTCTGTTCTGTGTAATGTACTTATGAAGACTCTGCACCTACTGTATACTGCAGCCGCTTGAAATTAAGAGTCTGTTTTGCAAGAGTGCCCTAGGCTGTCACATGCAGCTTTAACTTAACATGTTTTTCAGTGGTGGGAGAAACTGAAGCCCTGCCCAGGTTTGAATCCAGGATCCTCTTACATTGATGCAAGAGACATTTAAAGCCAAACACTGAGCCACCATGCTGCCACTGTTTCCCTGTCTGAGAAGTGTTATAAGACCCTTTACTATCTTAATTTAAAAGTTTTATTTATTGTGAGCTCAACAACACCTTCTTTGAACTGGGGTGAAGGAAGACAACTGAGCAAAGCTATCTTATAGCTAGAAACAACTGGGAAACTGCTCTATTAAGGTACCAGTCCTACAATGAGGTCTGCAGCCTTTGTATTGGATGTTTGTAAAGCATTTGTATGGTCTCGTTCTCCGTACACTCTCAAAACAAATATCTCTTCCTTTCCTCTCACTGAATCCACCCACCTATCTTTGTCTCTGACACTGACAGCATTACTTAAATGTGATCACTGAGGTCGCCTTTTTAATCAGCTCACGGTTCACAGGACCTCCGGCGCCAGTGAAAAAAACACCCTCTCATCTTGTGGCACAAATAGGGAAGCCCTTATGCCCTGTTGCCATTGCCAATATATCCGAACTATGATGATGTTCCCACACAAATATTCCATGTTTAACACAGCATCCAAGACTCACAGTGCATGAATGGGAGAGGAAACCTGCGTTCTATCACTCTTAAAAGGCAGCCGGCTTAAAGTAAACGAGAAAAAGTCTCTTGACGCACCCCGCCACGGAGGGTAGAGCTCTTAACACCCCTTCATGTTGGAGTATTTCTTCCCCAGGCTGTCCACATCTTTTCTTTTTTTTTTAACTTATGATGTTATATTTTACCTGCATATGGCAGGGTCCGATTCCAAAGATAATTGAAGTGTTAATTTTAATGGTCATTTCCATTTCAATAATTAAAGCAAATATCACCTCAAGGACCTCTTGAAGCAGTCCCACAACATTCCAAAGTGTTTCTTAAATATGTGTAATATATGCGCCGAAGTGTCTTATAAATGAAGTTTTCTTTGCTAAGTGTCCCGGTATATTTTTGTATGTCAAAGTGCATGATTGACTGCACAGAAAAAGAAAACAACTTAATGCGTGTGATGGTCAAGAGTTTAGGTATTTCTTCCAATTTGTCAATAAAAAAGGTGCTTGAATGTGACTTTTATCTTCCCCGTAGAACTTTCCCCTGCAAATATGTAAATGCACAAGTGCATAATTAGAGTCTAAGAGAAGTATAAACATCTTGAATTATTAAAACGAGTCCAGCTGTTGCAGCTACATTCATCAAAAGTTTGTTCCTGCAGACGAAGAAAGCTTGTTTTCCTCAAATTTAAAGCCTTTCAAATACAAACATAAACAGCAGAAAAAAAGAGAGAAAATGGTTATCACTTTTTTTTTTTAACATGGCAGAAATTAAATGAAGTATTTTAACCAACCGACTCCCATCAGCAGGCATTCAATAAAGCAGGCCCTTGTTCACAGCACATATCAAACCCCAAATAATCTAAAGACCCATCATTTCTTATTATCATTAAGTGCACTATCTCTCTAATCTGAAACAAAATATCCCATTTAGCCGGTGGTTTGTTGAAAACCTGGCAACAGATACACGTTTATTTATGCATCAAATGTGGCAGGTCCAGCTCACAGCTGGGCACATTTCATTCTATCAAAAGCTCCTTTTTTTACTCTTTTTTTTTTCCTCCTTTTCAAATTCATTTTCACATCCACACTGTGTACACGGTGTGTGTGTGTGTGTGTGTGTGTGTGTGCGTGCATGCGCATTGGAAAAAAAACATTACTGTAAATGACCGTCACATGGTGTTTTCATTTCACCCCAAAAACAGAAACACTCCGTGAGGCTCACATTTGTCTTGTCAAAATATATGATTGGCCGATATTTCAAAAACATCAGCTTCAAATGTCAATATGTACTGTAACACAAACCGTGAAGTGACTACATGTAGCTGCTGGACAACAGCCCACTTTGAGAAAGTGGTCAAGTGGGCGAAGGAGCATTTCCAAGTTTTCATTTTTTAAGTTCAACTTCAAATTCTTGCGAAACCAAGTCGCCCTGCCGTGATAACGAGATAACTTTCTTCTTAGGATTTAGCACCTTCTGCTCGTGAAAACCTCGAACTGAACACGCACGCAAACCTAATCTGATGCTCGTAACATCACATTCTTAACAACCTTGGTAAAGTTATTCAAATAATCTGAAAATGCAGTCATGTTCAATAAATGCTGACAAGAGAACGCTTAAAAAAATGACCTCATGTCTGCTGGCTTATTAGATTCGAGCAGCATGGGACTCCATTGCACAGAATCATGGTTTCCCTCTCTGTTTTGACAGGGAGAGTTATGTCTCACAGGCACCAGATTCACCACCAAGCCTCGTAAGCTTGTGGAGAACATTTAGGGAGCCGCGGGGGCCTCTTGACCTAAGAGGAAGTTGGGAGAATAAAAGGTGACAAATTGGTTTGTAACTAAACAAAGACACATGCAGACACCCCCATGCTGAAACATAACTGATTATAAAAATACTTGTTGGCAAAGGTGAGGAACTGTCAGGAAATAATTCATTTTGCTACTTTCTTTTAATATTTATGCCAACCTTTGGACCGCTGCCACTCCAATTACAGGAAATGTAAGAGAAGTAGGTCTCCCTACACCAGCCTATGATGAATGGAGCACTATGTGGGGGGAAAACCAGCATGCTCGTTTTAGAGATGCAAAAACTGACCAAAAGTCTTTTTATAAGGCAATAAATGAGAGGCGGTGAATTCAGATTTGTGTCCTTTTTGGTGCGAGGCAGCGAGAAGGGCCCAATTATGTGACGGGTCACAGAGCGTGGAGGCGGCGATCGCATGCGGTAAAAGCAGTCAAGGCAACTTGTGCGCTGTGGTTGGCAAAAGGTGCCACTTCTGGTCCATCCCAAAGCCCCTCACCACACTATTCAATTCATGAGGCCGAGGCTCTGAGAGTCCCTCTTGGGATGAATGAGCACGTGCCTCCCTTCACGTAATTAGAAGTTTCCCCCCCAGCCCAGATACTTATTTCTCTATCATCCATCATGGAGGTTGTTTCCCTACTTTTCAACTCTCTTCACAGTAAGTCTTACTTAACAAGTATGCCTTTATAAAACATCTCATGCTCCAACACCAACTTCTCTTCAGGTGATTTCCGCACAGTGGACGTATTGAATGTAAATGGCAGCATGCATGAAGACATCTTCACACACAGTCACTCAGACAAACAGACTAAACTCCAAAATAAAGTGAAACATGCCATTGATATCCTCCCTCAACTGCTACCTTGTATGTTTCCTTGCCCTCGGGAGCAAGGATAAGAATGCGGCCTGTCATTTCATCAACCGATCACCTTGGTGGTCTCCGGCAAAGCTGCTGTCAGGGAATCCCCTGGTGTGCTGCTGACCTCCTCCTCAAGCCTCCCCACTCATCTGCTGGAAGTGAAACAGGCCGCGTTGCCTCGGCTGGTCCTCCTGGCTGATGAAACCTGAGCAGGTTGCCCACTTTGATGTGAGGGCAGGCAGGAAGGAGTGCCTCGTGGTAAACTCATTATCGTGGAGAAGCAGTTTTGTCACGCTGCTGCTGGTACAGAATAGATGAATCGTTATACAGGTTTGACTTGGGGCTTATTTTCATCATCATTGTAATTGTGTCATTGGTTTCATCTGGTTGGTATATTTGTTCCTCCATTATTTATGTGATAATTCACAAAGTCTCATTAAAGAGGCCGTTTGTGCATCACTGCCGCCAACAGTTAATCTGGAGTCTTTTTTTCTGCTGCATTGTAAGCAGCTTGATGAACAGAGTGCAAATTGTTATTTTTTTTATTTTATTACTTTATTTATATCAAACCTCGAGTGGAGTGGTGTTTTCTTTGACTCTGGCACTGCAAGTCCTCTTTGTGTTAGATTAGTGTAATCCATAATCTACAGGAACATAACTCCACGTACAACTTGGTGAAGAGATATTGCTATTTTTACATGCTGTGCCATGAATTGTCTCCACAAGAAAGCTTTGTTTTTAGCAAAGAAATTGTCCAGATAACTTGTATGTACATCTTTGCAGAATTCTGTGAGGTAGGTTTGGCACAGGTCAAACATTAGTTGGTACATTTGCTGCAAAAGCAGTTTATTTCCTTTCTTAACAGGCTGCACAGAGTCTCATATTTCAAGACGGCATACTTGGGGGGGAAAAATGTCCAGGTAGCTATAACAATTTAAACTTTAATCCCATTTGGTGTTTATGTACTTTCTCACTGGCCTAGAAACTATTCGTGTGTGTGTGTGTGTGTGTGTGTGTGTGTGTGTGTGTGTGTGTGTGTGTGTGTGTGTGTGTGTGGGTGGGTGTGTGTGTTAGACAGAGAGCAGGGAGAGTAGCCAAGGATCTGGCAGGTCACAACA
>VOQJ01008805.1:22650-38533 GCA_015052665.1 Apistogramma diplotaenia
TTGTTCCCCGCCCTTTTATTATTTTTTTTTTTTATTTGTACATTTAAAGGGCAGAAAAAAAAAAAAAAGTGTCCGTGTTTTTTGTTTTTTGTTTTGGGGTGGGTGGGGGTCTGATGTACATTTTCATATAAAAAGTTTTCTTTCTTTTTTGTGCCTGCATTGCTGTTGTTGCATTTTCAGTTGTGGCTCTGCAAATGTAATAATGCGAGACTTGTTGATGCACATTTAGTTAAACTGAAATGGCTGCATGTGTTTCCTTCACAAGTAGTTAAGGCTGTATCTGCAATGCACCACCCTATCTCAATGCTAGGCAGCGCAGATGGATTGTGGTGCAGAATGACACAGTAATATCTGTCACCAAGTGTTCCTCTGCAGGAACCCCTCAGCTTGGGAAATTAGACTTCCTCTCAATCCCCACACACCCTCCCCTGCATTCTTTTTCTCTATTAGACTCTAGGTCATGAACACACACACATACACACACACACACACACACACACACACAAACAACCGCCTGCATCTGTGGAAATAGTTATACGCCACATCAGCTTTATGATTCGTGCAGCAATCAGTGCTGAAGTGGAGTTGTGCCTCCAAGCCGTGTGGTCTTCGTTGCCAGCACGCCTCTAACAATCTGTGTGCTTTTTCTGCTGCGAGCAGATGATAAGGTCCCTCCTCTAACCTGTTCTCTGTTTCCAGCTGAGATTCAGCACTGCCTGGTGAGTGCAGGGGATGTCGGCTGTGGTGTGTTTGAGTGCTTTGAGAATAACTCCTGCGAGATCCGAGGGCTACAGGAAATCTGCATGACGTTCCTGCACAACGCTGGCAAATTTGACTCTCAGGTACTAAACTAGTCTGTCTGTTTGCAAAAACTGTAAATCCAGAGGCAACATTCCTTTTCCTTTTTATTGGTTCGCTGCTTCTGAATCATCATTTTTTTACATACCTCAAAACATGCCAGGTTTTTTTTTTTTTAGAAGTGCAATCATACATACCCTTAAGTAATCATCTTTTTTTTTTCCTTTCTGGAGAAGTTCACATGCCTTTCAGTGGACAGATGTGTGTACAGTTAGGACTAAGGGTTATGAGCCAGCTGGCCAAGAGCCCAGTTAGCTCCCTTTTCATACATAGCGGAGGTTGAAGACCTGCCAAGACAGGCTTGACCGGGGTGTTAATATGTCTATGGGGTCACGTACTAGGAATTTACATTATTTGCAGAAGATTTCAACATAAGAATGACAGAATTTGACTACTGATGCAGAATTACACCCCCATCTTCCTTGTAAATAAAGTGTAGTTGGCATTCGTATAACACAACCAGAAGTACTCTCCAAAATACCAAAATGATATGTGTAAGTAATATTCATGCTAGAAAGAAGGAGCATGACATTAGGTAAAAGTATCTTCTTGTTCTTTAGTTGATGTTCTACGGACTTAAAGGGAACCCATCTCTATGTGTACATAGGGGAAGTCCTTCATCAAGGATGCTTTGAAATGTATGGCACATGGTCTGCGACACAAGTTCAGCTGCATCAGCAGAAAGTGTGTGTCCATTAAGGAGATGGTGTTTCAGCTCCAGAGAGAGTGCTACATCAAACACAACCTGTGCTCTGCTGCTAAGGAGAATGTGGCCGTCATGGTGGAGATGATCCATTTCCAAGATCTATTCCCTAAAGGGTAAGAGGCTGTCCTGGACCATGTTCAAATGCGTATTTTCCCTTCTCTTTTATCTCAAATCTTTTTAAAAAATAATTTTTTTAAATTTCTGTTTGTTGTTCCGTTGATTATAATGCAACCATCCCAAAGACTATCCATTTGCTAGACGTTGATTGTACTTCCAAACCTAAAATGACACGATTGATGTGAGTAATCCGCCTTTCTCTGCCCAGTCCATATGTGGAGCTGGTGAATATTCTCCTGAGTTGCGGAGAGGAAGTGAAGGAGGCGCTGACACGCAGCGTGCGACTACAGTGTGAGCAGAACTGGGGGGCTCTCTGCGACAGCTTGAGCCTCTGCTCCTCCCTCGCCCCGTCTCCTGCCAGCACCCCCGTCGAACACCGCCGCCACCTCTTGCCTTCCCAGCCTGAGCTGGAGCACCCTCGCCTACCACGGCAAGGTGAAAAAGACAGAGCTGGTAAGGCGGGCTTCAACTCTCACCCCCGTAACCGCAGTCAGGGACCCCGCCGTCATAGTCCAGACGCTGGAGTGGTGGCTGAACAGGAAGACCCCAAGGCCACCGACATCCGGAGGTGAAAGCTCAGGAGACTAACTTTTGACCTCCTACACCATTTAAAAGCCACACTCGCAGACTTGTGTACACCTTCACACGATTGCACACACACACACACACACACGCACTCACAGACACACACTTTTCAACAAACACACACACGCACACAAATTCCCATAAAGACTGAGCAGAAGGAAACAAGCCCTGACCTTTCCTGTCCTTATTCCGCCCTCTCTAGTCATTCCAGCAGTCCCACTTGGTAAATGTGCAGGGTAATTGTGGTGTAGCTTATACCAGACTGTAGGCCACATTTTTTTTAAAATTGAATAACAATTGTTGACTATTTCAACTGTTAGGACTATTTTGGCTCTAATATAGCATTTCTCAAATCATACTTAATGTAAGATTTGATTATATTTGTATTATTTATTTTATTCTTTATGCAAAGTTGAAATATCAATATGTACATAGAATATCTATATTTATATGAACATGTATAAATATAGTTACAATATGCAATACTGATATACTATAGGTGACATAGTATATGGTGTGCTGTCTGTCGTTCTCTTCACAGTATTGCACCCATCACACATTGGTCTGTAGATATGTAACATACACTATTTGCTGTTTCAAAGTGGGAATATGTATTATAACTATAGATACTTGATGATTAATACAAATTGTACAGGATTTAAGTCCAGTTCTGGCACATATGAATTGTAGTGCATGACGGCCATTAAATGTGTGCATTCTTAAAGTGAAAGTCCACTCAAAAGAGAATGCAGATGTAATGCTATGAATATGAGCAGTTAATTCACACTTGTATGCATTGATAAGTCTCTCGCAAAGCTAGAAATAAGAGAGCGGAGACGCTTCTTCGATGTCATCCAGCACTGCTCCCTGGGCAGCGGTGAATGGGGATATAATTCAGTTTTATGGACTCTATATGTTTCACAAGTACTAGATATATTCAATCATGTGTCTTACTTTAATGCAAGTATCGCACCACTCTCATTCATTGTTAACGGAGCTCCAGAAACTGTGTCTCAGAGACATTGCAGATCGGTGTCGTGTGTTTGGTTACAGGAGCCATTACTCATGTTCACAAATAGTAGCCGAACTGTTAAATGTGTTTTCCGTGCGACTGTCAGCTTATCAGCAGCAAAGAGGATGTTCGGTTTCAAATGTAAAGATCACAAACATCAATGTGCCTAAAGTCGTCAATGTCCACAGTGACCGCTTCTCTGTGATTTAAGTGAATGGATGATACTGTGTCACGGGGAGATTTAATGTTAAAGCTATTTTATGATGGTGTTGAGCCACAAAGTCTTGGATTTTGCACTTCAGGTTATTGTAGGTTTGTGTTTGACTGGTGAAGCTTAGGTAATAGGACCACATCAGCTGAGTAGTCAACCCTCTACCCGGAGGTTGTTTCATTTAAGCAGCCTGGATTTCCTATCTGCGATGGCACCAAAAAGGCCCGCATCCCCTCATGCTCCTTAGAACTGTAGTCGAGCCATGCTGCCCTTCCTTGGTGAACTCGTGGGTAGGAAAGAGGCTTGACAGAAACCCTCCAGATTTCTGGCCTCTATAAATTAATCCTTATTCCTCTCTGGTTCCATACCTAGGTCAGACATGAAGGCCTGTTATTCTACCCGTTAGAGCCGCAAGCAACACAGCGAGGACCCAGGAACTGGGTTAAGTCCACACACGGGGGCTCTGGCGCTGTTATTCTAAATGTTATATTTACAGAGGCCACCAGAGAATTCCTCTGGGTCACAGCCAAGAGCCAGGAAAACAGGGAGGCAGAGACGAAGGGAGCAAGAAGGAGTTAGATGAGTCCAATGTCATTTTTTTTAATGTGATGATTCACTCTGTCCTTCCTTCTCCTAGTACTCTTCTCTTCCTCCTTTAGGGCACAGACATGCAGACTTTTGACCATTTCAGGCCAGTCACATGCTTCAGTTGTGGAAGTGCAGTTTATGAGCACATTTCACCACATGCTGAGGAGTGCTCGGTGCAAAACGAGAACAAAACATTCTCAGATTTTGTGGCTCAGTTAAAGCTTTTTCACTTTGTTTTTCCTTTTCCTATATACTTATGGAAAGATAAAGGTTTATTCTCCCACTCATTTAGACACTATCTTAAGTGAATCTTTCAGGCTTTTTTTTTTATTATTATTATTCTTTTGTGGAAGTTGGGATTCCTGTGACATCCCAGCATAAGACATAAGCTAATCCTATGAGAATGTACTGTATGTTTGTAACGTGACAATCTGTTAAGCTTTCTGTCATTAGGTTTGATATGGCTTTTTGTAATACTATAGTGGCTTGAATGGCTTTTTTTTCTGTATGTGTTCAGAGGAAAATAAAACTAACCAGGTTTCCTGTATTGTAAGTGCTCCATCACTACATCCCCTGTTTTCCTCTGTTAAGCACAAAGACTATGCTCTCCCTGCTCCAAACTACAGGACATCATCTAGAAACTTGTAACTCACTTGGAAGACATCGAGCACATGACCCTATAAATATCTCTGGACTCCTTAAAGTCATATGGACCATGTTCATTAAAATATTTTTGTCTGTATTTTGCACATTTTGTGTTTTTCAAAGTGCATAAAACTCCAAACAGACACCGGAGGCAAAACATTTACTCAGCTCTGAGCAAGTTAGCAGAGAAGGCCTTGCCGTCTCAGGTGTACACACAGGTTAAAAGACACCCTATTCTCATTTCACTTGCTGCCTCCTTTCTGACAGTGAAATACGGGCTGTGTTTAAAGTTTCAAGGACTGGAAATATCCTCCCTATTGAAAGGGCCCAAACATTTACGTCAGCAGCTCTGGATTGTATGCAATGCCGGGGCTGGGTTTAGGGTGTCAGCTTTTATGAGATGTCCCCAACAGTGTACATTGCCTCACCAAACATTTAGACAGTGCTCTGATTTGAAAGGTAGACTTTCGCCTGTTATTTGGGGGCTCGAGATCATTCTAAAGTCACTTGTAGGTCATATACAAAAGTCACACAAATTCTGTATGTTATTTTTTTCGTCTGTCTTACTTTGTGATAGGGGAGAAGGGCAGCAACATGTCATGTGATATTATACCATCCAGCTTCATTAATATATGCGCCTCTGCAGTTCTGTGGGATTCTGCTTTGCACACTATGTGCAGTGCCCATCTCTCAGTTTGCAGTGACACTAATTATCCACTCGGTGGCGACATTTCTCTGTTTGTTGAAATAAAAGCAGGTGTCTAAAAGTTGAGATTCTGGAGAGAAGATACACATTTCTTTTTAAAGATGAGCTGAATAAAGATAAAATATTTTCAGATTTACATTTCAATTTCAAATATGACTCCAGACAGTCTAACGGGGAGTAACACACAGAGAAGTTGTTCTATGATGTTTTAGTTGAGTCCAGTTAAAGATGCCCTAAAGGTTCTTACAACATGACCTTGGCTCAAAAAATCCTGTTGCATTATTGAGCTTAGCCCTGATTAGACTCCAAATGTCAAGACAATTTTTGGTCTTGTTTCAATAATTTCAAGTGAATTACTAATTGCAAAACTACACTGAACTTCAAATCTTAAAGTGTTGCCTTTAGATCATTGCGTGTTATATGTTAAGATTCTACATACGTAGTTCATAGCACACACATATAGATGTAGTTAACAACTAAAAGATTTAATGCACCTTAGCACTGAGTCTCCAAGGCTTTGGAACACCAGTCTTCCATCAATCTCTCCATTTTCATGATCGCTTTTTAGGGTTGCTTTAAGCATTAAAGACACAACCGCACTCAACTCAGTTTAGTTCAATTTATATTTAAAGTACAGACCCCACAGAGAAAACCCCAACAATCAAAATGACCACCTATGAGCAAGGATTTGGTGACAGTGGGAAGGAAAAACTCTCTTTTAACAGGAAGAAACCTCCAGCACAACCAAGCTCAGGGAGGAGCAGTCATCTGCTGCAACTGGCTGGGTTCAGCTTAATGGTGTGTACCTCCACAACAGTCCCAGTTTTTAATGTGGTCCCTTGGTAAAATGAATTACCCACCCCCAATCTAAGGGGACAAGTGGATAGTAAAACACACCCACAAACACAACCCCTCTGTGTAGGTATCAAGGGGTTTGTGTTTTTCCTTTGTTGCATATGTGTATATATAGTGTATTTCCTACGTTTGATTGTATATTTATGTGGTGTATAAAACATTTTTACTAGTATTAACTGTACAGTGTGTTGTGGAACAGGATTTAGAGTGCATGAGGAAGATTATGCAGTGTCAGACTCAGCTTTGTTCAACAACACTTCAAGTCAGAGATGGATGACCTCCTGGCCAAACAATGAGCTGGACCAGAAATCTCCCAGCTTTTGTGGTTGGTATGGCAACTGAGCTCTGTCAATATGGAGGCAATCATCATATCTGAGACAAGGCTGAACAGAAGAGAGAGGCTGTGCCTCTGAGCAGCGAAACCTGAGATAGCCGGCTCCAGGCACTTTGTGAACGTCTGCCCTGTGTGCTCCAATGTGAACTAATGAATAAATGACTGGGTGCCTAGGTTTCATGGATGAATCATTTAAGAACGAAAGCGTGCACCCCATCTCTTTCTCCTGTTGGGTTTAAAAGACAGATGTCCTATATTTACCTGACGCTAGTTCAAATATCTGTGTGCGTGCTACAGTTATCAACACTCGAGTCCATCTTCTGAGCTGCACAAAACAACTAAAACTTCTGCAGCAAGGCCTACTTTCATTTGGAAATAATTCAATTCGCTTCACCTAAATTGAATTCATGTCAGTTTTCTTTATATAACAGTAATTCAGAACAACAGTCATCTCAAGGGAGTTAAAATAAAGACCCTAAAACATTCATAGAAATGATTCCCTATGAACAAGCACTTGATGACAGTGAAGAGAAAAAACCTCCAGCGCCTCAGAAAGGGTGAACTGTAAAAGTGAGGTCAGAGGTGAAATGGGACGTGAAATTGGATGCAAACTATAATGTGATATTTAGAACCTCAACATACCTGTTTCATTCCTAAATGTTGCCAATGCAAACAAAGGCAGCAGGATTTTAAACAGTTTTAAAGATAAAAGTTAAAGTTAAAGTTTGACCTTATTTGACACTGAGTTTGTGTGGGTTTTCTCTGGGTACTCTGGTTTCCTCCCACAGTCCAAAGACATGCACTTAGTGGGGTTAGCTTAGACGGTGATTCTAAATTGCCTATTGGTGTGAATGATTCTGTCTTTCCGTGTTGGCCCTGTGACAGGCAGGCGGCCTGTACAGGGTGTACCCTGCCTCTCGCTCTATGACCCTGAAAAGGATAAGCAGAGGAGAAAGGATGGGTGCATGTAAATATGCCTATATCAATACAAACAATGGCAGTAATAAACACAGTTTTAAATAGCTCCATAGAGCATAATTATTACTTTGACATATAGATCTATCTATTATTTGCAGAGAGGTCAGAGGTCAATTGTGACATAATATTTTAAAGCTTTATACAGTTCTTTCTATATGCTGATAATACACACCACACTTGTAAGAACCCCAGCTTGTTATATGGCTTTTTGTTAATTTTCACCAAATAAATCATTAAGCTGACCTTGGAGACCTTGGTGGATGTAAGCCAAATTTTAAAGAATTGTTAACATGACCCCACTGAACAACCCTACAAACGTTTATCAGAATCCATTCAAAGGTTTTTGAGCTATTGTGTTTACAAACAGAATGATGCACAACACAAAAACACTACCAAAAACATAACCTCCTCTGGAGGTAATGAATACTCAGCAGGCTGGTGGGGCCAGAACAGGAACACGTGAAGCCAGAAATACCTGCAGAAAGACCCAGAGAGAAAGGACAAAGAGAACAAGATGCAAACAACCAGCGATAGAAGACATATGGAAATGCATGAAGGGTGAAAGAGAAGAGAGTAGAAAAGATGTGATCAGTGCATTGTTTTCGACTCACTGCAGCCTGAGCCTATAGCAGCACACCTAAAGGGTGGTTCAGGGTCATCTGAGCCAAACCAAACTATAAGCTTTATTAAAAAGTACAGCTCTAAGCCTGAACTTGAAAGTAGAGAGGGTTTCTGGCTCCACAACTCAAACTGGGAATTGGTTCCACATCAGAGGAGCCTGATGTGGAAGGCTCCACCTCTTATTATATTTTTAATACAAAGCATGTAGCTCTCTGGAAAGAAAAATGCTAACATTAACACTGGCTTGAATTCTTGGGCACAGGGGCTTAGCAGATGGTTGCACAAAATGCGGTGCACACATTAAAACACACACAAATAATATATACAGTATTGAACCAGTAACACCTGGATCAGCAGTCTGTTATTCTTAACAGGATGCCAGAAGCTCGACACACACTGCAGTGTTGTTAAACCAACCCAACAGGCCCTGCAGGACATGGGAGTGAAGAAGTGATATGTGTCACTCCAGCTACAGGTTGCAAATGAAGGGTGGGTGTGCCTTTAGGGGGGTGGGGGGTGGGAACACAGTATAAAGAAGACAAACGGAAAAAAGCAAACATTAAATTATAGCATAGTTTGAAAGGAAATTAAATGGAATAGCTTCTCAGCTAGTTCTGCTTGGTTTAGGCACTATCAAAAACTATTGTTTCTTAATATCAGCACCAATGTTCTTTAAAAAGAACCACGTTTTCCATTTAGCTTAAACAAAAGTAATTTCACTCCCACTAGAGTAATGTATACGCTGCGGTAGCAAGTTTACTCCTTTTGAACAGGATAATCTTTCATCTCCCGGTGAATGACAGTGAAGCCAGTGAAGCCAATGAAGTGACAGTGAGGGAATCAAACACCTGTGTTACATTTTGGCTCACAGACAGATAACGGAGGAAGAAGGCGACCTTCCTTTATAAAAAAGAAAGAAAGAAATGCATTCTAGTAAGTGAAGGTATGATATGATGGCATATTTGGAGCACAACACACACACCAAAGTGAAATTAATGAAGCTCTCAAGCTCGATTACATTCTGAAAATAGCAGCAGCTTATTTTAATGAGATTGCTATGCAGGACTATGCTGTGGCTGGGGGTTGTAGTAGTTGAACAAAATCCAACCACTGTCTATATATCTATGCATGGTATGCTGCTTTTCAAGTTTAGTGCAATTCTCCAAAAAATGGCTTGCAAATACTAGATTTTACTCTAAAATCTTTTAAATTCACTGAATGAAAACATAATTTCTATTTTTTTACTGGTTAATGGTGATTTAAACACACACACAAAAAAAAGATAATTTCCTAAATATATATTTTTCCTACGATAACCCCTCCCATTAATTTCAAGATATCCTTATTTGGGACGAGAACGTCTTGGGTGCATATGCCATTCATTGAGAACGAGTAAGGTGGGTGGTTCCTCACAGTAATTATCCAATCAGATAATAGAGCTTAGGTACAGTAGGCGGAGCCATGGAGGGAAATCCTGACACACACTGGCTGGCTGCTGGAGGTGGGGGCGGGGCTTATAGACGGAAGTGTCTCCCGACTGGCCCAGCTGTCATCTAGAAAGAGAGTGGAGACCATTTACACCGGCTGCATAGGAAATGCAGAAAAAGGAAAAAACGCTAAAACATGGCAACATCTAAACGATAAGGTCATGACGCCGAACTGAAGGTAGCTATGCCCGGCATGTTACCGCGTACGCATGTATGTCATTACGTTGGAGAAGGTATCGAAATTGCGTCGCTGTATTTCGGGATGTAAAAATGATGACAAGGATTGGTAGACTGTGTGACATTGAACACACAGGACACGAAACAGACGAGGTCGTTTAAAGAGCCACACACCGGTTCCAGCAATGTCATGTTGCGACAAACCCATCGGTTTTTAACGCTGACGAAAATTCACGGGATGTTCTAACGACTGAGCTAAGTTATTGCTTTCTGGCTGCTGTGGCAGTATGCTACAACGGCTCTGCGGTTATCGGCTATTATCCTAGCCTAGCGGCTCGGTGAAGGGAACTACCCTAGATTCAGAACAGACTGGAGACGTCATCAGCATTTTCCTGTATTTAAATGGTTGCGTATGAGGAGGTCATTGCTTGGAAAAGGAAGATTATTCGGTAGGTGTTCGTGGTGTAAGCCGCCGCGACTCTTAAGCGGTTCGCGGTTAGTCTGTAATGCATAAACCTGCTTTAAAACTGACTGCTTGGATCTGCATGATTAATGGGGCACATGGAAGGTGGTGGAGCAGCTGTTAGCTCGCTGCTAGCTGCGTAACGACCTTTTTGGAAACGTCAGCTTCACAAGCTTAGTCTGCTAGCTGCCTGAGCTTGTTTTCCGTGGTTGCTTTAGTGTTATATTTCATCCAGGCCTCCCATGGCCAAGCGAGTCAATGATTTAATCTCATTGATTGCATCACAAGACCAGGCAGGGTGCAGCTCAAGCACATCCACTGCGTTGGCAAGGCTCGTGTTTTTTTTTGTTTTTGTTTTGTTTTTTGGTTGGTTTGTTCTAAGGTGCCAGCTCAACTTGAGGTGTAACAGTCTTGTGAATTTTTGTCATCCTATTTCTCCTCAACCCATTTTTTAGGATAAAGAAGACGGTGTAAGCCAAAAGTGAACTTAAGATTTACTGGGTGTCCTAAATGGGGGACTACGGGTTTGGAGTTCTGGTGAAGAACGGCAGTGGCAACAAATCTGCTTTCCCTGTAAGGATCCCTCCTCACCTGCAACCCCAGCACTCTCACCACCCTTCCAGTCCGCCCAGCCCCCCTTCCTTTGTAAACAACACCTGCTCCGCCAATGGGGGTAGTGCTTGGCTGTTCCCT
Source organism: Apistogramma diplotaenia (assembly GCA_015052665.1). Taxonomy (NCBI): domain Eukaryota; kingdom Metazoa; phylum Chordata; class Actinopteri; order Cichliformes; family Cichlidae; genus Apistogramma; species Apistogramma diplotaenia. Next base: position 33,687 of record VOQJ01008805.1, read on the forward strand.
GCTGTAACCCCGCACAGTAACATGCAAGATGAGATTCTGGAGTCAGACAAGTCCAAGGCCTTGGACCTCCAGGACATGCAGGAGAAATCTCAGGTCCAGGCCCAGCCCCAGGCCCTGTCTCCAGGCCAACAGGAGGCTGGAGGGGGCCTAGGAGAACTTGAGGGAGGTCTACCTGAAGATGGCTCATTGGAGAAGGGTTCTTTGGATAGCAGCGCTGGGAAGGAGAAGCTGAGGTTGGAGTCGCCGGTGCTAAGTGGCTTTGACTACCAGGACAGCCTGGGGATGGGTACAAGCTGTGCACAATCCACTTCTTCCTCATCTTCACTGACCAGCTTCAACAATTGGTCCCCTGCTGTCCCATCTACCCAGTCTCCTGTGGTCGGGGAAGATGTCGGAGGCTTCTTTGGACACGCTGGCTCTAATGCTAACGGACCGCCTCTGCTGTTCCAGAACTTCTCCCACCATGCTGGCCCTGGCTTTGGAGCAGGTGGTAGCTTCTCCCCACAGATCGGGCCAGTCTCTCAGCACCAGCCTCCCACACCTCATCCCCAGCCATACCATCCCCACGGACAGGTGGTTCCACAGCAACACCGACGCTCCCCAGCTAGTCCTCATCAACCCCAGCCTTCCTTCCCTCCACATCCCCATCGCACTGGACCATTTACGCAGCTGCCCCACCTTGCTCCTGCCCAGAGCAAACCTCCTTCCCCATGGGGAAGCTACCAGAGCACTTCCACTCCCACATCCAACTCTTGGAGCCCAGGTGGGTATGGTGGCTGGGGAGGTACACAGGGGATTCGGGAATACCGGCGAAGTGTAGGTGGAGGGATGACAGGCCTCAACTCCATCTCACCACTGAAGAAGTCCTTCCCCAACAACCAGGTAGACAGACCTCTCATGACTCATGATAGATGAGAATATTCATATATTTCTGCATTTGTTGATATGAAAGACTTGTCTGAAAATGATCAATATTGTCTCCAGGTTCCTTTGCAAAAGTTCCCCAGAAATAGCTCTGGTATCAACCACAAGGGCTGGGTGGAGGACAGCATGAGCCGCAATGACAATGTTTATTCTTTCCAGGTAGGCATACAGGATAGCACATCTCACGGGCTACTGCCAAGCGTAGTTCCCTTAACAGAAGCCTGTGTGATATCTAGATATCTAAATGGAATAAGTTCAGTAGGTTTTTGTGAGAAATGACTAATTGTATATGTGCTTTGTGTATTTTCATGGACAAATTAAGTTAGCAAATTTTCTTAAATTTGCTCAACTGTGTCAAATGTAACAAATAAGCCATTGAACAAAATGGGAGACGCGACAGTCACCCCAGTTAAACGGATGACTTGAAACTTATTGTGTTATGTTTGAGATCTTATCTAGATCATTTGGTTAAGAGTCTCATCTGGTTGATCACATGGGCTTCCTCCTGTCCTGATTTGAGAAGTCTCACACTCTGCTGCAGTTTTGAACAGTTTTTTAAAAAATATATATTTATATACACAGGGATGCGCTCTTACTTATGGATTTTCTTAATCACTACGCATTGCTCACAGATCTTGTTTTTGGAATTGTTTAAAATCTAACTCTCCTCAGTGTTGGTTAATTGTGGCAAAATAGAAAAAAAAAAGCTTTGTGGGGGGACTCTCTTTATGTAGTGCGTCTTCCTGTCCAAAACTATCAGATTCAGTGGAAAGATGTGACTTGACTTGCAAGGGTATGCAGATGATTTTGTAACATACACTGGCCTCCATTTTCTATTTACAGTACTTTGTGTTAAACCTCACCATGAGGACAGATACTTTAATTTTTTTGATTACTGGCATCATAAGTATGTCAGGGATCTTGCAGCTTATACTGCTTTCGGTGGTGATTTTGCAAGTGAGGAAGCTAATTGTTGTCTTCCTCTCTTTCAGCAGGAGAGAACACGGTCCTTTGATCCTTTCAATGTGCAATCTCTGGAGAACTCTCTGATTGACATTATGAGGGCTGACCAGGATTTCTTAAAAGGTTGGTTCCCATACTCACAATAGTGAGGCACAGAGGTTTTCTCACTGCTGGTCATAGTTAAATGCATTAGGAAATCGATGTTTATTCAACATGTAGGATTTTTTTTTTCTCCATATCACCAGCAGGGCCTAAGTGGCAAAATGCATATGCAATTGCATATGTTGTGTTTTGAATGTTTCTCTTGCAGCATTGTACATTGATGTTAATGGCACCACCCTTAAATAATAATGAGCTTTACTAAATTTGTACTTACTGCAGGCATACTGTTCTATTAGTAGATTCGGATGTCACTGAGGTTTCCAGTATGGATGCCAATGTGATTTCCAAGTCGTTGGTCACCGTCAAATCTCACTTCAAAAAAGGAATTCACGTGTCTTTTTCTGAACACTTTCCAACAACCTTAATAGGAAAACATCAGGTCAAGGAAGGATGTGAAGGAAATTCTTAAGGACAACCGCTGTGCCAAGATAATCAGACTGCACTCTTACACTAGACTGTGTGATTATTAGTGTTGCTGATGTGGTTATGCTATACTGAAACTAAGAAGATGGCAGATCAGGAGAGACTTCACCTCGTGTGTCACGGTGTCATTTCATGCAGGTTGTCCACTCATGCTTAAAAACCCAGTGTGAAAGATTTGGGCTCAAAGGTGGAGCCACTGATGTCAGTGGGTATGGGTGGAGCTGCTTATGATTTATTTTTTTTTCTCTCCACTAAAATTAGCCCAGCTTCTGTATCATAGTAGTGGGTTCTGTAGCCTGCTGAGAAGTGGGCTGGTTCTCAAAAAGCACCAAAGCAGAACGGGCTCAACACCAGGGCCCAGTCATGCTGATCGTGTGATTTCATAACCAGTCGGAGCATTATCTTTTTCTTTTGGTAAAGATTGTTTCATAAATGATTTTTTTGGGGGGCTAAACTTGAGGAGAAGCACCTTTCTTTAACATTTTGAAACTTCCTCCAGCTTTCTCTGTTAGGAACCTTCCTAAGAAAAAGAATATTTGACTGCAAAACAATTTCATGGCTCCATTTTTTTTCTTCCTGGGTTTCGAATGAACTTCGTAGAGAACTGAAAACCTTGTCACTCAGCAGCCATCTTGGTAATTCCCTTGAGCAGCTATTGTGGGCAAAGAAGACCGGCCTACACTAAGTGAATTAGAGAACCATAAGTGGGACACAAAGTCAAATCTGATTCTAAAAAGCCACTTAAATGCCCTGGTGGTTTTGTCCAAACATGTATTTAAAATCTAACCAAGTACATTGTGAATGAGGCCAGTGGTTACATTCCAGTCTAACAGTGCAGAACGCTTCTTATTTTCCATTAAGTTATAAAACCAATCACGTGCAGCACTTCTTTTTCCATGGCATCTGTTTGATCTTGAAGCAAACTCCCTTATTAATAAAACATATTTTTTTATTTTATTTATTTTTTCCTCACAGTCCTAAAAGAACCATTTTGCATCAGTCAGCTCTGCTAATGCTAATTTGAGTGAGTGGATGCACGTACCATCTTTTTTTGAAGCTTGTCTTTGATCTTTTATACAGTCATAGTGCCATTTTGTAATGAGGATATTTTCCAGCACTTAATTTTGAAACCAGCTTTGTTGGTAATCAGAAAGATCACTGTAATAGAGGTGAAGCATAAAGTTGTTTTATTGCACGTTCCTGGGCTTAGTTCAGTATTTTCACATGTATTATATTGCACCAAGATGCACATTTAATTTACTTGTACTAACAACCTGAATTACATTTAAGGTGCTAAATAATGCAATTTTCCTTGAAGATCACTCCCACATCATTTCAGCATGAAGTCAGTGGGCTGGGTAGCTATTTAGACTCATGAGAGAGGAATTAATAGAATTCCTACTCCATTTTAGGAATCCTTTCATGGCTTTGTTTAGTGAAGCCTCTCCTGGTTTTGTCATTCAAGACACTTCAGCTTCTCTCACCAGGGCGGACACTCGCCTCTTCCTATGAATATGTAAATGATATGCAAACAAATATGCAGTACTTCAGCTGAAGTCAGGACATTGTCTGCTATGTTAAGATCAAATGTGACTGTTTCTCAAAATGGGACTTAGGAGCTCCATGACCAGTTTAGTTGGTACAGATTTTCTTCATTTCTGCATTTAACCTGTCATTTTTCTACAAGCAATTTGAGTGTTTTTGTTTTGTTCTTTTACATGCAGCGAGAAGCTATGGCAGAAGACGAGGTAAAGCTTGTTAATGTCATGTCATTTTGATGAGTTCTTTGTTATTGAGAGCATCAGTTCTCTCTGACATAATCACTTTGTTTTGCCTCTGTTTGTCTGCTTGATTTTTGTCAGTGTCACATTCTGTTTTCGTTGCTTGAGACTTTTTGTGCAGGGATTACAGCTCCCAAGAACTAGTGTTCATAGTAATCCTAATTTTACTGTGGCATCACAAGTCGCAATCATGGCTGTTTTTTCTGTTTCTCGCGTTCAGTCTGATTGGAAGTTTGAGCTCAGTAGTCTGGAGTTAAAATGTGTTAACTAGTTCCTTCTCTCGACTAGGCCATTCTTCTTTGTTCCCCATGGAGGATGAGCGCTCTTTTGGAGAGGATGAGGCAGGCGACCAGGTGCTTGCTGGCCTTGGTCCAGCCCACTGCTTCCCCCCCCTTAATGGTGAACGCGTGGAGCGATATTCTCGCAAGGTGTTTGTTGGAGGGCTGCCCCCAGACATAGATGAAGGTGAGTCATGTTATACCACACTAACTTCAGTTTTACAATAACAAATTATAAATAACCTCAAAATATATATATATATATATATAGAGACAGACACACACACACACACAAATAAATGTTTGAGAATTTTTT
>VOQJ01008808.1:3772-15852 GCA_015052665.1 Apistogramma diplotaenia
CACCTCCCGGTTTTTGCCTGGGTTAAAAAAAAGGAACCCCCCCGGGACCTCGTCCCCCCTTAGTTTTTTTGGTAAAAATTAACCCCCCCCCCCCCCCTTCAAAATTAATTAAAAATTTTATTTCACCGTAATATGTAAAACAATGTGAGTTACATACACCACATGCTGCTTTAAAGGGGACCGATTATGCTTATTTTTATTCTTGGATTGTAGTATCCTGTAACCCTCAGTGGATCCTCTAACAAGCCACTTTAGCTTCCATCACCCTTCCTTTAAATCTGTGGTTCTCAAACTTTTTCCACTGTGCCCCACTTGGCCAGATGAAATCTTTTCACACTGCATGCAAACTGAACTGGGCTGGGGCGGAGGGTGCAGTTTGAGAAACACAGCTTTAAACCAACTTTCTTCTTATTGGCTACCCCGGGGAAAGAAAGTATTTGAAGAGGAGTTGGGCTTTTGTTCTTAAAGGCACAAGATGACCACTCTCGCTGACATCATGCAGTCAGCATTGGCCATGTTCAGTATGAGTTTCCACCACTGTATCAGAGTATTTGTACTATACAGAAAAACAATGAAAAGCATAATAGGTCTGTTTCAACACCTGATAGTCTAATTGCCAGGAAAACCAACAACTCCTATAGTTTCTGAATTTTCTAGTCAATTCAACTAAAAAAAGAAAAGAAAAAAACATAAAAACAACAATAGACCATTAAGATTTAATTCTGTTACATCTACTTTTCTCACATTCCAATTAACCCCCACTAAAGAAAGTCAGCTCATCTTCACAAACCAGAGGCTGATTCAGTGGAGGTGGCAGCTGAAGTAGCCTCATCTGAGTTTTGGTGGTGGCATCTCCTGCTTCATGGCATGTCTGGGTCAAGGCCTTCATAGTGGAGTCTGTGGGGTTTGTGACTGGTCTGTCGAAAGACCACCTCTCCACTACAGCAGTGAGACCAAGAAATATGAGCAATACAGTCTAAAAATTGAGTTTTTAACAATTAAATATCATCACTGTTAAATTAAAAAAGAAAGCTCATGCACTTAAATAATAAGACACCTCACCAACCTAAAACATTAAAGAACAAACATAAAAGCTGACTCTGCTGGTGGAACTGTGTCCGACCCAGAATGTTTCTGATGTGCACGTTACCTGTATTCACACTGAAACTGGTGATTAAATTGTCGTTCTGCCTTGGGACCTTTTTCCAGAGCTGAGCCAACTGATGGTTGATGCTGTGGTCCAACTCCTGGCTGTCAGTGCCAATGAAAAGATACATATAGACCAGCTTGTCCCCTTTGTCCTGGTCTAATTTCAAGATCTAAAAGAAGAGGAAACAATGGTTAAAAAACAAAAACAGCTGGTGCCTATCCCAGCTGCCATAGGGTGAAAGGTGGAGTACATCCTGGACCGGTCACCGTCTGTAGTACCTGGAGAGAACCCACGCAGACACAAGGATAGCCTGCAATAGGGCTGCAACTGTTGATTATTTTAGTAATTGAGTATTCTATGAATTATTCCACCAATTACTCAAAAAAAATCAGATAAGTAGTACTTTTTTTTGTATTAAAAGTTCATCTGCATATTTCAACTGCAGGTTTTTGCTGTGTGAAACAAACAGCGACGGATAGATTTATCAAAATCCTGTGGGCTTACCCCAGATATTGATGTGCTATATACTAGCAAAATTACACTATACTGTGCTTCAGAGTGAAGCTTGTATAATCAGCAGCATTCATCAGGTCTAACTTAGATATAGATATTACCTTCATTTTATAGTTTTCAGAGCCCATAACAGCCTCCTTCACCCACAGAATGGCCTCCGGGCACCAGTCTCCCTCTGGAACAGGAAGGTCAGCTAGGCGACATTTTATAGCCTGGGAAGCACACAATTAATATAAAGAATAACTGTTTTAGTCCAGCAACTTTAGACAAGCTCCCAAATTAATGCATGCCAATTACAGACCCAAAACACAGTCCCTGACAATTCCTCATTCATTTTTTCACATGACTCTACTGAAGCCTGTCTGATCACTGATTTCTCGACCACCTTGGCCTTTACACAAACAACTGACCTGTGGTGGGATGATGATGAAGTCTTTCAAAAGAAGAGGCGGTATCTCTCGAAGATCAGTGAGTTCTAGTGTTGCTGAGACACCAAAGTCAATGAAGAAAACTTCCATCACTCTGCTACCGTACATGTTGGAGATCTAGAAACAATGCAACAAAATGTAATTTGGTGCTATCGCACATGCTCAAAATATTTAAAAAACCCTCAAGCAAATATATTGCTAGTATTCTTTTCCTACCTCCACTCTGGCCCATTTTCCTTTGTGGTGCGCCAGGCAGAACTTGCCACTGAAGGGTCTGGACACCAAGAACTCAGATGTCATCTGGTGGGAGGAGGAGGGGACATTGACACCATTAGAGAGCTTCACCCATTTCAAAGAGGAAAACAGCAGCTGTGAAGAACTCTTATCTGAGAAAAGGATATATACACCAGGCGTAGCCCAAAGAGGAGATATGGGCCTGCCTTCTTGTAGGCCTACCACCCGTAGAAGGCATCGTAGGGGTCAGGTGCAACATACCCTTACTGTTGTCGCTGGGCAGGGTGGTCAAAAGTGTTCCATTGTTCTACTGGGGGACTACTTCTATGCTCATGTGGACAGTAAGACCTGGAGCATGATTGGGAGGAATGGCCTGCCCGATCTGAGACCGAGTGGTATTTTGTTATTGGACTTCTGTGCAAACCACGGGTTGTCCGTAACAAACACCATGTTCAAACATAAGGATATCCATAATTGTATGTGGCACCAGGACACCCTAGGTCACAGGTCAATGATCGATTTGTACTCACATCATTAGAGCCGCAGCCTTATGTTCTGGAAATTCGGGTGAATAGAAGAGCTGAGCTGTCAACTGATCACCACCTGGTTGTAAGTAGGATGGGAGGATGCTGGACAGACCTGGCACACCAAAACGTGTTGTCAGGGTGCACTGGGAACACCTGGTTGAGGCCCCAGTTTGCGAGATCTTCAACTCCCACCTCTGGCAGAACTTCGACAGCTTTCTGCAGGAATATGAGGTGTCTGGCTTGTTTTTGGGGGTCATTCAGTCCCTGCACAACTGCACAACCGCAGCGAGAGCCGAAAAAGGTAGAGTCCCCACTCCAGTTCATGGGTGAGTTGCCGCCCAAGGTGGAGGAGTCTTGTTCAAGAGTGACAGGAGAAAAGAGCAGGAGATTGACAGGTAGATCGGGGCTGTGTCTGCAGTGAAGCGGATCCTGCATCGTTCTGTTGTGAACAGGGAGCTGAGCGTGAACGCGAAGCAGTCGATTAATCGGTCAATCTACGTCCCTACCCTAACCTGTGGTAACAAGCTTTGGGTAATGACCGAAAGAAAGACATTGCGAATACAAGCTGCAGAAATGAGCTTCGTCCGAAGGGTGATTGGCCTCTCCCTTAGAGAAATGCAGCCATTCAGGAGGGGCTCAAAGTTGAGCTGCTGCTCTTCCACGTTGAAAGGAGCCAGTTCAGGTGGTTCGGGCATCTGACTAGGATGTCTCCTGGGCGAGGTGTTTCGGGCATGTCCAACTGGGAGGAGGCCCCAGGCCAGACAGAGGAGATGCTGGAGAGATCTCTTGGCTGGCCTGGGAACACCCTGGGGTCCCCCTGGACAAGCAGGAGAAGGTTGCTGGGCAGAGAGAGGTCTGGGATTCTCTGCTTGGGCTTCTGGCATGCATTTAAAACATGTAGACATGTTAAAAAACAGCCATGGGGTAAAACAAGTGTACAAAAGCTATATACATGTATTGTGCTTGTTAGTTCATTGTCCTTGAGGCAGTTTCTGTATGCTTTTTCTCTTTATCTTAGTTGCTACACTCTCCCAGCCCTCTATATTGTGCCATAAAACACCCAAAATGCAATTTTACACACAAATACTTAAAAAGGGGAATACATGAATTCATATACTATAAACTCATACCTGGGAAATGAAGTAGGCCTCCGTTTCTTCCAGTAACTTGCTCAGTCTTGCAGTTCCACGAGAAGGCAGCTGGCAGTACAAGATGCCATCTGGACACACATTGGTGACAGATACATCCTGATAGATAACATTTACCTACAGGCAGCAGAGTAAATCATGTTAGACAGTGCTGGGACAACTGACAAAACACCTGTGTGGCAGCTGCACTTATAAATAGCATTTCCCATAAATAAATAAATCCTGGCCATTTGATGAGATAAAGATACATGCTATGCTTCAATAAATGCAGAACTAACAACTCTAGTTTAAAAAGAAGAAGAAAGTATTACAGTACTACTACAGTTTGTCCCGTTGGCACTGGCTAAAATCTCTTTGAGAGCAACAAAAAATTCTCTGTGCAGGAAAAACCCATCCATGTGCTAATACACTTAAAGATCATGATAAAGTTTTGCTGTATTCCTGAAGTTCATTCCTGTATTTTTCAACTTAACAAGGAAGGAAAAAATGATAAAAAAGAAAACCCAGCAGCAAGCCCACCTTGGGGGCTGGTAAAACCACCTACATGTAGAATAATAAAAAAAGTGTACAACAGCACCACTTAGTGGTTGCGTTGAATTTTGACATAATAAAAATCTGCAAACAGAAGCAAAATAATTCAAAATCGAACTCTTCCCCCAACTATTACCAACTGTCTGACCACATAAAAAAATGTCTTGCTAAAAAGGGCTCTCCTCAATCCCATGTAAACATACAGTCAGAGGGTTGTTCATGGTCTTGTCCTGTAGAGCCTTCAGGCAGGTGGAGTTGATGTTGACATCCTCATCCAGTGAAGTATCATAAAGTACTGCTGTAGCCACTTCGTTCTCTTGACATGGTTCTAATGATTCCATTAGTAGGATCTTTCCAACTGCCAGATTATCCATAAGTGACAGCACCAATGGATGGGAGCTGAATTCTTGAAGGCCTGACAGGACAAATAGGGAAATCAGGAAAGGACTTGGGAATAACTGACTCCTGGCATACAAAATATTTTCTCCTTTATCTATAGATTGCATTTGTTCTGTTTTGCTGAAGTACACTAGTTTAACAGAATATCCCAATGTTCTACATACCTGCAAGCCGAACATTGGTGGCTTGAAAGGGCAGAGAAAGAAAGTCCTTGTGCAGTTCCAGCAGATTAATCATATTAGTCTCTACAGCAAAGCCATAGTCAATGTAGTAAACCTGACAAACACAAACAGAGCTTCGTCTTAGGTTGTACAAGTATAGCAGGGAGTCCCCACAGGTGAATGCATCTGCGTGCATACGCAAGCTAAATCAAAGTCTTTTTCAGAACTTTTAATACAAATTTATGTAGAAATTAAAGACAAAAATTGCAATCAAACCACACAAGTATATACTTTCTAAAGTGAAAATATTTATACTCTTTTCAAGTAAATGTAATGAGGTTAGTTCAAAAGCAACAGTGAATGAAAGTCTGTTTAGTTTAAGAACATGATGGAACAATGACTGCCTCCAGGTGAACTGGACGATGATGGCAAGCCTTACTGTCAGCACCTGGGGTAGTAGAAGCTCAGAACATAAGTCAATAGCTGTTTAGCATTGACAAAGATTTGTCAAGTTTCTCATGGGCATAGCCTACATACTCAACTCTTTTCCTTATAATGTTCAATGTTCAAGGGGAAGTCAACAGGTTTTCCAATGGTGTGAAATTTATTCCCAAGAAGCATTGTTACAAAGAAATCAATTAAACACAAATTTCCTTACTTTTCTGCCAAGTTTATATTGTATTTCCATGTACATTTGCATGTTTCAATAAATCGCTGCACCCATTTTTCCAGCAAAATATAAAGAAACGAAGGGTGGCTCAGGATTTTGGGACTTTTCATGAGGACTTTAAGAACTCATAAACACCCTGGTACAGACCCATGCTTTAAAATGTAAAAATCATGATCATGCAATTTACCTTCACCGTGTTGGGGCCTGTAACCTCTGTTACTTGTCCTCTAGCAAGCTCATCTCCATCCTCCCCTCTGACTGCTACAAGCTGACCAACTACAGGATTAGACACAGGGCACTGCATGGAGCTTTGGCTGTAGAAGGAATGCATGGCATCCTCCATGGCTTCCTGGGCATTCGAGTAGTTCTCACCTACATACCTAAACAGTGAGAGATTTGTATCACTTAGTTCTAATTTACTTTGGAAAATGTAACTTATTTTTCAAATTAAATCCACACAATGAAGGTTGCAAGAAGTGATTTTTTTCATTAATAATTTACAAAGAAAAATGACCAAAATGACTTTGTGGCAGACAGTATGTGGATTAATGCAACTTTGCCAAATGCCTGTTGAGCACAAACTTTAAAGAAACTGGCAAATTTCTTTGAGTTTATGGCTGACAAGCATCATCAGTATTAGCTTGAATAAAATATAACCCAGTCAGTGTTTTTTAGTGTACTGCCTGAGTAAAGGTCTTTGGAATCATGTGGAATTTTAATTATTTTAACAGTTTTTAAATGGCTCAAAAATACAAATAGGTCTCACCTTACTGTAACAGCATTAGTGGTCTTGACTTCAGTCACCAGCACTGATGGGTACTGCTCTGAAGGAAGAACCAAAGAGGGAGGAACCACAGAACCTAGGACCTTCACACCAGAAGGAAGAGGAGGACTTATGTATTGCTGGTTTTCTTGGCTGTCTGTGGGTTTTGTGTCCGCTCTGCTCGAGTTATAGAGAATGGCCTGACCACAGGAAAGAATAGTAAAAAAGTACTTAAATGCACACCTATGCAATCATGCACTACCTAAAGAATTGAAGCTAACACTAAGCAATCATTGTTATAATTTTAGGCCCCGTTTACACGTTTTGATGTGTTTGCGCCATCCGTTTACACGGAGCAAAGAGCGGCAAAAACGATGTAGTTCCCATTGCCAGGCCACAAGTTGGCGTTGCTTTTATTTCGCACAGCTTGTTTATGCGATACGCGCATGCGTGGAGGGACTCAGTAGGATGCGCGGGATGCGTTTCCCTTCGGTCTCATTGCAGTCTGTGAGATAGTTATTGGGTGTGAGAGGCTGCAAGTCACGGTCGATCTCCATGGCATTACTCACACATTGTGCATCCACAGCCCCGTGTGCGGCCTCGCAGTAATTGTGCAGGACAAAACATGATGGTGTAGCAAATGAACACAAGAAGTACTCTTGAATCCACGCATACGCAGGAAACTATGGCAGTCGCAACCATAGTGCGCCTGTGCAAGTGCCCCCCGTTTTCAGAAAGCATTGTTTCTGTACGTTTACACGAAAACACAAACTGGAGCGTTTTCTAAACGCACCACTCTGCGTTTTCACTCCGTTGTCACGTAAACGGGAGGCCAAAACGCATCAAAACGACACCACTGTCGTGTAAACAGGAGACCTAAAAGCATCAAAATGACGCAATTTTAAAATGAAAACGGTGTTGTGTAAACGATGCCGTAGCTGCGAACAATTCCATTTGCCCTGCCCCTCTCCCCACACCAATAATAATTCCTTGTTAGAAAAGTTAAGAAAGGAAAGGAACCCTCCAAATAAACTTACTTCTCTTTAATCAACATTATGTTGACTCCATGACACACATACAGTCTCTTACCTTCTTCTTGTCATGGGGCAGGGGGTACTCCACATTGCATATATCCAGCAAAAGAGACAAGTTGTCCAGAACATCTTTGGGGAATGGCACCTTATATGTGTCTATAAAAAGTTTGGGCAAAGCATGGGCCCACAGACCATGACTATACTTGGAAAGAAGCTCCTTTATTCTCTGACGCACCTCAGCTGAGACGACAGCACACGATTTTGAGGGAGGAGTTGGGATACAATCAGAGGTGGGACCAAATGTGGCTTTCAAAAGAGGTAAAATGTCAAGACTGGATGAATCCATTGCAGAAGTGTTGGTTAATGCAACTCCAGTCTCGACAAAGGCTGAAGGCTGAGTGTTTGGGTTGCTGAAAAGGTTAGCTGTGGGCAAGCTGTGACTATCCTTACATCCATCATTGGCAATGACTGCAGAACTTCCATGACTAGGAGCTCCATTTCCATGTAGTTGAAATCGAGGTGCAAGAACTGGGTTGTGGGCAGGACTTCTTAATGGGACTGAGGGAAACCCACTGCTTGAAGGGAAGCCCACTCCAGAAGCTTCTGGAGGAAAAATGAATGTGGGCTTAGCCAAGGGGCTTTTGAGTAAAACTGTAGGCTTAGGAATATGAGAAGGGAGGGGAGTTGTAGAAGGGTTTTCAGGTGTGCTGATAGTGCTTGAATTGCTGGGTGACAGCCGTGGACTGATGGTGCTGCTCTTCAAAAGGACAGGAGATGTTTTGGAAGGCAGGGGAGGGTAGACCAGCTGGTCAGCTTGATTGGTGGAAGGTTGCTCCACCTTTGGAGGAAGATGAGAGAGACAAAAAAAAACAGAAGCTCTGAAATAAAGCTGTGTAGCATACAACACAGTCACACACTGCTCAAAAAAAAACTTAAACACTTTGAAAACGTCTGGTCTGAATGGATGGACCAAAACAAAGTCCCAGAGGTGTTCTACTGGACTTAAAGGGGCAACTCAATGGTATCAATTCCTTCATCCTCCAGAAAATCCTTCAGGAAATGCATACTCTTGCTACATGAGGCTGGGAATTGTTGTGCACCAGGAGGAACCCAGGATCCACAACGCTGGGTCTGACAATGGGTACAAGGATTTCATCCCGATACCTACAGGCAGTCACGATGTCGTTGCCTAGCCTGTCAAGGTCTGTGTTTCACTTCATGGTTTTATCTCCCAAGACCATCACTGACCTACTAGCAAACTGGTTGTGCTGAATGATATTACTGGCAGTATAATGTTCTCCACGGCTTCTCCAGAGCCTTTCATGTCTGTCACATGCACTCAGGGTGAACCTGCTATCTGTGAAAAGCACAGGCTGCCAGTGGTGGACCTGCCAATTCTGATATTCTATGGCAAATGCCAATTGGGCTGCATGGTACCAGGACAATGAGCACAGGACACACTGGAGGATTTCAGGCAAGTGAACAAATAGACATTCCATTTTTTTCATATTAATTTTTTAGGAGTCACCACAGCAGATCATCTGTCTCCTTCTTCACTACCACCCATGAATCTTCCCCTTTTCCTCCCGTCTTACAGCGCCATATCTATCCTCCTTTGTTCAATATCCAACTATCCTTCCTTTGCACACAGGTAAACCATCTCACCCTCACCTCTGTCTCCAAACTGCTCAACCTGAGCTGTCCTTCTGATGTATTCCTTTCTAAACTTATCCATTCTGATAACTCCCGATGAAAATTTTTAGCATCCTCAACTTTGCCCACTCCATCCTGCCTGCAATCTCTTCTTCAAAGCTCTTGTGCACCATTTATTGCTTTGGATGACTGCCCCCTTACATCTTTGCTGCCGCCCCCCCTCATATTCACACAGACATTCTGTCTTGCTTCTACTGACTTTTTTTTCTTCTTCTCAATGCATACCTCCAACTCTCCAGACTGTACATCTTATTTATGCTGATACACATTGTGTAAATTTTTTAAATCACTTTACATTTCTATTTTATTGTATCCTAGATGTTGTTTTTGCTCTGTACAATACCTTTGCTGCTGCTTCCCCATGATGGCATTAATACAAGGCTTTCTTATCTAGTCCAGTTCCCCTTCATCTCGACTAACTGCCCTTCCATTCTTCATAACTGCCCCAATTTTATCCTTACTGGACCTCTGTCTGCTTTTTGCCATTTTAAATGATAAGTTAGTAGTGGGTTAGAGATTGCATAAATCCCTTTTTTATTAAATCTAAATAATCTCAGTATTAGAGCCCCTAAATCTAAGTGCGCAGATGAAACCATCCACCCATCCATCCTCTGTCTCTCGCTTATCTTATTCAGGGTTGCGGGAGCGCTGAAGCCTATCCCAGCTGTCACAGGCATGGTACACCCTTTACAGGTCGCCAGCCTGTCGCAGGGCCAACACACGAGACAGACAACCATTCACTCCTATGGGCAATTCAGAATCACCAATTAATTTACTCCCAGTAACAGCATGTCACGGCTGGAAGCTCTGGGTTCGATCCCACCTTGGCCCAGGCCTTTCTGTGTAGTTTCCAAGTTCTCCCCTGCTCAATCCATTAAAATCTATCAACTCACCATACACACGTGTGTCCACTTTTTCATGTCTTTGAGCACTTGAGGATGGAGCTTCTGACCGAACATTGCACAATAGACTTCTGATAGCTTTGACATCCACAGACCACTGCAATACTTCTCCAGGAGTTCAGTCATTCGGGTCTGCACTAGCTCCATGTCATACACACTAATCTGCAAAAAGAGATTTGACTGATCACTTGTGCTGCATTGCTACCTATGGGTTAAAACTTTCTAGGATGCCTAGAATACCTCATTACCATGCATCAGTTTTTCAAATAAGTTATTTTCTTCAACAAAAAGCACCTGATGTGACTTCAGTGACCGAATAGTGTAAATGAAATGGTATAAATGCAGATTCTGAATGTGTTTATTTACCCAGATGTATTCAGATTGCCCTGAGCATTTTATAATGTAATATTGACAAAATTCATAGTAAGCATAGATCGTACCTGGGATTTGCTGGGCATGGACACTTGTTCTAGCGTCACTTCTAAAGAAAATGTTTTTGAAAAAGTCAAAAAATAAGTTAATATGTTTTGATACAAGTCAACCTCAAATATAGGCCACTCTTGCCGGCTGGTAAGTTAGTCTTCACATACATACAGATTATTTTTTTCATTTAATGTATTTGTGTAACCATAATTAAACTTGGACTCAACTTAGAAAGCTGTGAAATTAATCAGAAAAAAATCTAAATACCTCTGGAATTGCAGTTTGCCAAGTTTATCTCCCTCCTGTTAGCAACAGAGACATTAAAATTCAATGTATCATTCAACAATAAGTTAAACAGCTTGGTCTAGTGGCCCATTCAAATTTTTCTGACTTTAACACTGAAATGAGACTCAAATGTGAAATGTTTGGACAACATTTGGCAGGAGTCTGAAATAAAAAGATAACTTCTAATTTAATGTATTTTAAAGCCAAATCGAATCTTCGTTTACCCACAAGTGTATATTCACCTGCTAGTTATATCATATGCTGGTTTTAAAGCTGATCGAGAAGCTGGTTGTCTGTGTTCAACTGGTGTGATAGAGCTTAAATTTTGGTCCAACTTCCTAGCATTTGGGAAGAACAGAAAAGTTACTTGAGACTTTAATTGCCATCATGATTGGCTGAGAATTTTTCAATACAGAGCAACCATGTTTCTGGTGCAAGTAAATAAAGTGGATATTGTTTACCTGTAGTCCCCCGAGGCACTGAAACCTCGATAGCCACCATGGGGCCAAGAACGGTTTTCCGGTGAATTAGATGAACCACGAGCTGAGGGTTGGCGGAGAGAGGTCCTTGGCTTTGCTATAAAAGCAATGAAAGAAAAACAAGCTGGATAAATAATGACCAGTGTTTCCCAGACACAGACTTTGGTTAGGTATATGCAAATCTGCCCAGTTATGTAATTTATTCTCATTTTTCCTCAGAGAAAATGTCTTTCATTTACTGATGGATCCACATGCTCTTATTCTGAATGTTCAATCTTTGCTAACCAGGACGTTTTTGTGGCAGTCCTCTGTCAGTCAGATATTGAGTCTCTGTGCCCTGTGATCAGCCAGACTCCACCATCTCCCCCACCATCTTGAACTGCAATTGGTGTCATGCTATGTTCACCAAGGCTACAGAGCACAGCAAAAACCACCACTGCTAGCAGCAGATACTGAGGGTGAAGAAGGTTTGTGCACTGGATGAGGAACGCACTTTAGAGGCTCCCTGATTTACTGACACAATCTATGTTCATATTTATAGATTTACTTTAAAAAGCATGGCTGCAATTCCCTTTCCACACACTCACAGACCCTGCTTTTGTTCCCACCTTTCACTTCCAGAGATCCTAGATTTTCTATTTATCTGGCCTTTGAGTGATATTAAGAATGATAATTTCAGAGACAAAAGTTGTTCACAATAAGAAACTCCTCCTAACATTG
>VOQJ01008812.1:3971-17498 GCA_015052665.1 Apistogramma diplotaenia
TTTAAACATTTTATTTCAACATTATTTAAACATTTATTTATTTCAAATTTAACCTTCCTCAGAAATGGCAACACAGCCATGAAAAACACTCAAAAAAATATCCTTATATATATATTAGTGCTAGTTTGATACTGCTCCATGATTGGCTATCGGTGTGTCACTCAATAAGTTGCTAGGCAGCAGAGGACCAACCAACCAATCTTGCTTCACAAGCAGGTGCATTTGAAGGGGAATCTTGGCTCTGGTTTATTCCAATGAAAAAAAAAAATCGAACTTTCTATCGAGCGCATTTTCTATTGATATTATGTATCTATCGCGATACATATCATTATTGTTTTATCGCCCAGCCCTACTCAGTGGCACTGCATTTTCAGAGGCAGAGGTCACTGGTGACATCGTCTCGTACCTGCATCAGTCTCATCCCCGTTATGAGCCGTTTCCTTCACCTATTGTTGAATTCTCGGCTTCCTGAGCAAAGACTAATTTCATCAGCATCTTCTAACTAAGAATGGCAGCAGTCTACAATCAGTGGCACTCTCAACCTTATCTCCTCTTTTATAACTGAGCTCTCTGCCCCCCCGCCCCCACCCAGCACATCCCTGTCAATCACCACCCCCACCACAAAAGCTCTGGTGCTCCTTTTAGATCAAGGGAAAAGATCTCTTCAGACTTACAGCCTTCTGACAATACAATACAGCTCTGAACGATACGGCTGGTTGATGAGATAAATCGAACAACCCTAATTTAAAGGGATTATTTATTTAATAATTATATTTTAATCATCCAAGTTATCTGCCAATACAGAACTAAAAGAATGATGAAATAAAATCCGACAGAAAGAAAATATGAAAAAAAAAGAATTAAAAATAATAATATCACATCTACTCGTCTCCATTGTATATTTACCTATGTTATGAACTTTTTTATGAAATTTTGCCTTTTGTAAACAGATCTCAAATCAAACAACTGGGATGTGAGTGAAGCAGAATTCCTGCTTTAATTCAAATGGTTTAACAAAAGTATTGCATTAACAGTTTTTGGAATTATAGCCTTTTTATAGACAAAAAACAACTTACAGAGGATCAAAAATAATTGGGCGACTAACTGACGAGACTCTCGGCCAGGTGAAGCCTGTTCCCTCATTACACAACCAATTAAGTCGATATAAGACGTTGAGTTGATTTGCAGTCCAACGATATGCTGATGCAAGTGGAGGATATTATAAACCCATCAGACACAGCAAAGACCTCAGGTGTGGCCAAATCAGCAACCTGCCACAAATGCATTGGTGAGCTCAGCAACACCAGAAGAACTCAAAGACCACCGAAGACAACTAAAGTGAAGTATCAGATTATTTCCTGCTTAAAATATATCTTCACTACATCCAACCAAGCCAGGAAAATTTCAAAGGTGTAGACGCATCCCTGTCAAGGTCACACCTTCATGAATGTAAAGAGAGGGTTTACAACGAGGTGGGCAGCAGTGGTTACTCAAGAACGTCACAGACTTTTGCTAAGAGTAAGAAGTTCTTTGGACTGATGAAACCAAGATTGACTTGTACCATACACAGGAAAGCTCATGATGCAATCTTGCAGCACGGCCATGCGTGGGTGCCAGTTTGTTGATGGTGTGACGGGTGATGGATGTAGCAGGATGAATTGTGAAGTGTACTGGCCTATACTCTTCTTCAATGTCAAGTCAGTCACCTGACCTGAACCCAACAGGGCATGGCGTTAGGTGGCTACACACCAGACTGAATGCAGAGACCCACAAAGACGCAGCTAATGGAAAGTACTGCACTCTCATCACATCTTGACAGATTTAAGATTCAGTGATGTGCAAAAATGTGCACAATTACAACCGTTGTGTAACAGTTTAAATAACTATGAGCATAAGAGTACAAAAAACCCATCTGTGGACTACATGGTCCTGAGAGCAAACACAACTTTTGTGTTTTAATGTTCATGCTACTGCTGCCACAACAGGACAGCAGAATGAAAAACTGCAGATGAAAGCATCTCCTTCTAGTGTGGATTAAAACCTGCACATTTGTTTAAAAAAAAACATGCATTTAAATTAAAATATTTGAAATAAATGTAATTCTGACAGCACTGTTTAGTTTAAATGCTTAAAATGGATAAAACTTGTAAAAAATGTCCAAATATATATGGACCCAACTATAGAAAAAAGAAATCAGCAGGTGGCGCTGCTGACTAGGTATCCACTTAACCTGCTGTGTGTATAATATCTGGATGCAGACCACCCCAAGTTTACATTCCTCTATAAATACTCTGTAACAGTAATCTATATAATCTATACACGTTTTGAAATTAAAGTTAATTTGTGTATACACCACTTATCCATAATGCATAAAATCTCTAAGGAAGTGCCCGTGAGCCGCTCTGACGTATACGGTTGTTTCATGTGACGCCTGCATGCCAGTACTAGCTAACCTCAGCATGAGTCATGCCTTTAGAGTGTAAATGTTGAAGACACTGAAAAACAAATACTGTCATACTGTATATCCACTCTGTAGCAATAATGATGCTAAAATAATATATTATACACCTGCACTTTAAACCTTAGCTCATTTTACTGTAACAGTAGGGAATGCTCATGTTTTAGCTGCAATGAAAAGCAGAAATGATTGGCAGTAGATGGACACATCAACACCTACACACACCGATATTAAATCCACCACAGATTTTTCCGACATTTGGTGCTTCCAGCTTCTCATGTATGAAGATTTACTTTGGTTTTTTACGGTCTTATAACACCAGAAACGTTCAGCTTCAGGAAAGTGGTGACTGCTTTAACTGCTGGATCAAAGGCTCGTTTCTAAAAGAACAATAAAGTTCAGTCATATATTTTTTTTAAATGTCTAAAATCTGAAGTGACAGCAGTGACACTAACGCAGGTTTCTGTTTGAGCGTTGATCTGTTTACATTTAAAGCAGCTGAGGATGTGACGATGGTATCACTCAGCAAACCCGCTCAGCAGGTTTTACAGTTTCTGTTCCTGTTTTATGACCTCGCCTACATCTCCCTCTCTCCATTCTTCTTTGCCTCACCTACTTCTCAGAAACAAGGTGAGCAACAGGTTGTTGTGTCCCACAGTAGATCAAATCAGGTTTCAACAAAGGAGCAGCTTTTTCACTCTGAAATCCCCCACTGCTTTCGCTCCTCGTCCTCTGATAAATAATGTTCAGAAGATTTTTAGTCTTTAAGATAAAATTGTGATTTTAATAAATTAATTTTGCTACTTTTTTGGCAGCATGATAAAGGCTTGCTCAGGGTCTCTCAGTAACACTATCTGACCTCATCTATAGTGCTGATAGCGGTGTGTGTGTGTGTGTGTGTGTGTGTGTTTTAAAGTCAGTCTGTTTTGGAAATTTACAGAAAGTTTAGGAAAAAAAAAGAGTAAATATCTGGAAAAAGCTGCCTTAGGGTGTAGAACAAAACTCAACACACTGCAGAACGTAACTGAATTTGTGTGTCAGCATTAACTAATGCTGACACACACACACACACACACACACACACACACACACACACACACACACACACACACACACACACACACACACACACACACGTGCCTTTTTTCTAGGATCTTCCTCAGTATTTAAACAGGCTGATTTAGTGCAGCTACTTTCCTCCTAATACTTTATGCAGTTACTCCAGGCTTGGTTTGGCTCCCCTTGACATGTACGTACAACCTTGTGTTGCCCAAATCAAACGTCCAAGACTCTGATGTTACCACTGTCCATGTAATGCATAGCAAGCGATCTGAGAAACTGCAACCAGTAGGATAAAGTTACACAAATGCTGATATTATCTCAGAACTGGAGATGAGCGAGCAGCGCTTTTAACTAGACCGGAGACGAGACTTGAACCTTTATCTCTAAACGATGCACGCCAAGCTGGAGGTGTTAGCGCTGGTCCTGGGCGCCATCGGGCTGTGTGGGACAATAGCCACCACCGCTCTGCCCACATGGAAGATTTCGGCCTTCATCGGTGCCAACATCATTGTCATGGAGGAACTCTGGGAGGGCTTGTGGATGGACTGCTACAGGCAAGCTAACATTAACATGCAGTGCAAGGTTTATGACTCAGTGCTCATTCTCCCACCGGAGCTGCAGGCTGCGAGGGGGCTCATGTGCGCCTCCATCGCCCTGGCTGTCATTGCCTTCTTCCTCATAGGATGCGGGAGCCAGAAGACCAGCTGTTTGGGTGATAATTCAAAAACCAAGGACATCATCTGGGCCTTGGGGGGGAGTGTGTTTCTGTTTTCCTCTTTGACCACACTCATCCCTGTGAGCTGGGTGGCCCATATCATCATCACTGACTTCTATAACCCAGCACTGCTGGATGCCCAGAAGCGCGAGATGGGGCAGGCGCTCTTCTTCGGCTGGGCCACCGCTGGCGTTTTGCTCGTCACCGGGATCATTGTGCTGATTGGATACGACAAACGCAGACGAAAGGAAGAGCAGCTCCACAATGAAACGTATCGTATGGTGGAGAGGGATGAAGAGAAAGGGGACAGTGTCGACCTTTCGAGGGAGAAATCTAGTTTCCAGAAGCATCAGGTATATGTGTAAACAGCAGCCTGCAAATTACCACTTCGATGCCTCCAAAAACGATCTATTTATGAATCTTATTTTAATGACAACGACTGCTTAAATCGATCACATGCTTTCTGTTCCCATTCTGCTATGTTTGTATGGTTTGCAGCTGCACCAAAATATTTGGGTAAAATGCTGAACGCGGATCAGTAAAAGCACTCGGGAATGCCATCGGATCAGCCATCAATGCCTTTAAATGAACAGTTTTCTTTGCTGCAGGTCTGGATGGTCAAACCATGTTTATTGTGCTTATTAATGATTCTGCTGACACATGACAAATGTAACTGCATCACTGTGATCATTTTGTTTTGATGTGCTATCATCTCAAATCAATAAATATTTAATTAAAAGCTTTAATTCAGCCTGCTTTTGTGACTTTTTTTTTAAAATATAGTGCATTTAATTTCTACTTTTTCAATTTTTATAAAGAAGTAAAATCTTTACCAACTATCCCCAACTCTCCAGATACCCCACAGCTTCATTTCTGAGGTTTCCTTGTTACTAAAAACCTAATATGGAAAAATAAAAGCAGACAACACGTAAGTGCACAATTTCCCAGTTTAACAGGAGAAACTAAATGTTTCTGTGAGAGCTGCTCACATGAGGACGACCCTGCATTATCATGTCAATGCTCCTCAGGTTTCTGCCCCCCAACACATTTTAATCAATTATGTGCCATCCTTTCAAAGATAAAACAGATACAATACTAGTAGTAATATTGCAAAAAATATTTTCTCAACAGTATATTTTTCTTATGCTGAATGTTGTCTAAATTACATAAAAATTAAAGAAGAAATTAAAAACTATTTGATCAACTTTGACTTTTTATTTGATTTTTAAAACAATATGATAACTTTTTAAAGGTGATTTTTAAATCCCTAAAAACCAAAGCTTGACGGCGGTTTCGACTGCATTCAAAATCAGCAACACTCCTTCCTGTGTCCCCATTTATCTGATGGCTTTGAAGCAGCTTAACCAGTAAGGCCGCATTGCATCGTTAGCATAGTTCTTGTGGGTGTATAAGTTCCTCAACTCGTTCTTCTCCTCAGATTTGTCTCTTCCACAGTGCGAGTGCAGCCTAAGGTTGAGCTCTCTGTGTTAGCCACGATGGCCACTTACACTGCTTACAGTGGCTACAGCAAGCCGCCTCAGTCTTACGTGGGCAGCTACTACGATAAGAAGGTGCCCCAGACCTACGAAGAGTACGCAGACTCTATAGAAGAGGAAAAGCTGAAAATTGAGAAGCGGAAGCGTCGAAACGCCATCTGCTGTGAGGTGGTGGCTCTCATCATTGGCTTCATTGGACTCATCGGTGTCGCAGCCGTGACGGGCCTGCCGATGTGGAAGGTGACGGCCTTTATCCAGGAGAACATCATTGTGTTTGAGACCCGCTGGGAAGGCTTGTGGATGAACTGCTACAGACAAGCCAACATCAGAATGCAGTGTAAGGTTTATGACTCCCTGCTGTACCTGCCGCCCGAACTTCAGGCCGCCAGGGGTCTGATGTGCTGCTCCGTGGCTCTGACCACCTTCGCCCTCATCGTTTCAGCAGTGGGGATGAAGTGCACCAGAGTGGTGGGCCACCAGGCTCGTACCAAGCATATTGTCCTTGTGTCTGGAGGCTGCCTGTTCCTCTTGAGCTGTCTCACAACCATAGTCCCCGTGTCTTGGACCGGCTACATTATCGTCAGGGACTTTTACGACCCTCTGCTGATCGACGCCCAGCGCAGGGAGCTCGGGGAAGCTCTTTACATTGGCTGGGTGACCTCGGCGTTGCTTTTCATTGCCGGAGTGATCCTGCTTTGCCGTCACGCTCCCCACGTGGAATCGGACGAGAGGATTCTATACAACCCCGAAGGAAGCATCTACCAACCCGCACAGACATATCAGCCATACACACAAGCGTACCAGCCAGCGTACACCTACCAGCCCGCCTACTCTGCACCCCCACCAGGATCTGTGGTTTACACACCGAGTCAATACTAAACATCTGTGGATTTTTCTTTTTAAAACTTGCCAAAATTTGGCATATTTGATAAAAACTGACTGACTAATCAGACAAATGGCGCTGACTGGAAGCAGCCAGATATTTCTGTAATTTATCAAAGTGTACTGCAGAGATTGAAAGTGCACATGAATGTGTTGGATTTCTCCTTGTCTTCTACCCGTTTGCTTGTTACATTACAGTAGATTGAGGCAGAGTATGTGCAATCTGTAACATTACAACAGTTATGTGTTATATCGCTGTCTTCACAGCTCCTGCTGACTTCCTCCTGAAGAGCCCGAATGATCAAACTGTTTTCAGATTATGTACTTTCATGTGAGTCGTTTTCACTACTGTTGTAAATATACATGTTTTCCCCCCAAAATGCTGGTCAAAATATTAGGCCCATTGTGTTTTTTCTAATAAAGTAAATGGCTGGTAAGAAAGGAACTCTTGTTGTATTTTTTTAACGTGTAATGAGCAGGACACAGCTGATCGAGGCGTTACAGGTGTGCCGCGTGATGACCGGTGGCTAAACGATGCTGCATTTGTTGTAGATTTACAAAAATCCGGCTGTAACTGCACTTATTTCCCTCCCTGGTGAGCAAACGGAAAGTTATGCAGTTCCTGTTGTTGCTGTCAGTGGCGATGTGCCTAAACTGGTAAAACCAGGCTGTTCACGCAGATCCGCCCACTATTCAAACCCAGCAGGAGGCCGACACGAGAGACGAGAAATCCAACACTGACAGTGACACACGGGTGACATTCTGCATCCATGTATTAAAGCAAAGACTAATATATGAGAATACTTTAGAAACTCAAATTACTCCCTTTTAAAAGTACTTAAATGTGCAGAACTAATAAAATGTCAACTCTTTGTCACAGTTTATAATGGCAGGCTCATCCACTTCTCACAGTGATGGTTTCAAACGGCACATCTCACCTGCTGTTTGTCCCGTCTGCTGCTGTTTTTGACACTTTGTTCTTTAGAAAAACTGGGAGAGAAACACTTTTGTCTTCTTGTTGCTATAATGTAGCAAACCTGCCCTGTGACACAAGGCACTCCATAATAGAAACAAGTGAATTACAATTTCATAACCAAGTTATAACTGGGAATATAATGTTTTTACATGCAGCTGGACAATTGGCCAACACCCCCCTCGCCCACCTCTGTTAATAAACACCTTACTGTTTCGTCTTTGTGTAAAATGAGAGCTGGGATGTAAGCGGAGACTTGTGAATAAACAGAAGTCTCCCCTTAGAGCAGCTCCAGGTTTGCTGTAGAAAGAAAAAAAAGGCCCAGGAGATTCAGTTTCCTAGGAATGGGTCACAATTCCCACTACCTCCCATTCGAGCATTCTGTCCACAGGGAGGAGGAGGCTGCTCAGGTGAACATAAACCCGCTCCTCCTCCTCCATCTGGATGCAAAGCGGCTCCACAGAGGAAAGCCACTGCTTCCTACAATAGCCACGCTGTGTCCGCAGACTACTGCTCTCACGAGTTCGGATAATTAAGAGGACAGCGGGATGACAAACTCGGCACTGGAGATTGCGGCTCTTTCGCTGACCCTGATCGGACTGATCGGGGCGGCAGCAAGCACCGGGATGCCCATGTGGCGCGTCACAGCCTTCATTGGGGAAAATATCATCGTGTTTGAGACCCGGTACGAAGGCCTGTGGATGAACTGCTACCGACAGGCAAACATCAGGATGCAGTGTAAGGTGTACGACTCCCTGCTGGCTCTGACCCCTGACCTGCAGGCGGCGAGGGGGCTGATGTGCTGCGCCGTGGCACTGGCTGGTATCGGTCTGCTGACCAGCCTGATCGGCATGCAGTGCACATCGTGCATCCGAAACAATGACCGCGCTAAACGCGTGGTCCTCATCATCGCTGGAAGCCTGATCATAATGAGCTGCATCTGCGTCCTCATCCCCGTGTCCTGGACGGGTCACGTCATCATCACCGACTTCTACAACCCCTTGCTGATCGATGCCCAGCGCAGGGAGCTCGGAGAGGCGCTCTACATCGGCTGGGTGTCTGCCGCCTTCTTGTTGGCTGGGGGATGCGTGTTTGCTTGCTGTAATTCCCAGTCCCATGACAAGGATTCAGAGAGGTACCTGTACGGCAAGACCACAGACTATTCGGCCTACCCTCCACAGCAGCTGCAGGCTCTGCAGCCTCAACAGCTGGTGATGCTCCCCCAACCGCGATCTCAGCCGATGCTGTCGAGACACCCATCAACGATCTACAGCTACCAGTCCAGATATCCCTCCGTACACAGTGCACACAGTGGGATTGCTTATCTCTGAGCATCTCTTTTTAATTCAGTTTGGAATCTATGCATTTCAGGTTTAAAATTTTCATGTGAACTAATTCTCTATTTCTATCACTTTTATGTACATTAATGAAATTTTATACTGACAGCCTTATATTTTGTACACATGGTTAACAATTTTAAATATTTATGCTGTACATTACAATTTTATTCAATCTTTATCCACTGAAAATTACGACGAGTCAATTTACTGTTAAACACGCACTTTGTTAATGGGATCTAGATCTGTAGAGAAGCTGGGAATACATTTAATGCTTCAGTCATTTCAAATAAATAGTTCCTTAACTTTACAATTAGGTGTGTCTGAGCTGTGCTACTCAAACAAGACCGATCAAAGTCGTCTCTGTGGCGCCTCACTGACACCGGCCCCTGAGAGTTTCTATTTTAATCATTGCTAATTAGCTAATAACCAGTATTAATAATACACGGTAAAGACAGGGGAAGAACTACAGCAGGTTATCTCCAGCAAACACACAAAGGCTTCGTGTGGAATGAACACTGTGGACTTTCAGGATTTCACTGGAAAGTAAATGATTTACTGGTGAAAGACTGTTTAATCAGAACATCACTGTAAGTCAGTCTGGGCGTGGTGAGATGTCCTGGTGAGGAGCAAATAGTGAGACAAAGAGGAAATAATAATAAAGGTGAACTGTCGGCCCGAGGCTGCTTGTTTAAGGTGCGGCCTTGGATGCGGCGCGGCCGGAGAGTTACGAGGAAGCCGGAGAGACGACGGCACGATCATGTGATCCAAATTTGCAAGTCGCTTTGAATGGAAAGCAAACAGGTTCATTTCTGTCTCTGTTCAATAGAGTATCACCTTCTGAACTCACAGGGCGCTTCGTTTCACTTTTAGGAAGCTCAAAGGCAAACTGCACAACCTCACAATAAAACCGTAACATCACAGCTGTTTCGTAATGTGTGACGTGGGGGAGATGTTGTGTTTGTCGTCGCTCCAGGTTACGCCACATGTTTTCATTCCCGGAGTCGCATCGAAGGCATGTTGACAGTTTACACGTAGCTACAGTGTAAAAGGAAGGAAACTGACTGTATTTGGGCTGCGTCACGTTAGCTCACTCAGAGGCCACCTCTGCTCCCCTGTGGCCATTACATGAACAACATGAGCTGTACTAAACTGTGCCACATCCTCACACTTGCTTCTCAGTTTGTACCACATATGGAGAATAAAAAAAGCTGGTAATTAATAAAAAAGAAAGGATTTTAAGCTCTTGGCCTGGTGTTGCCTGTGTTGCGTGCACACTGTTGCAGAAAGTCATGACTGACCCTTATGGCCCGAGGAACTATAAACACAAAATAAGCAAACCTTCTCTCACCTTCATCCCTGTGAGCCAACCAGGTGACTGCAACACATATTTCCCATAACAAAGTGCCTCTTACAACAAACAGACTGAATCATAGGAGAGCCTCGCTGTCTCGGACACAAGTTTGTTTTCTTTCTCGGAGATGAACTAAATACCCAGAATTTGCCGTGGATCAGAACCATCCTAATTTTGGATTTAAACAACTGGAATTTCGGGGAGTGAATCATGATTCAAGGTTCTTCTGAGCTAGCTGCAATATGCGTGGGCCTGGTTGGTCTGATCGGCGCCTCGGCTGTCACGGGGATGCCCATGTGGAAGGTGACCGCATTCATTGGAGCAAACATCATTGTGTTTGAGAACCGCTGGGAAGGCCTGTGGATGAACTGCTACAGACAAGCCAACATCAGGATGCAGTGTAAGGTTTACGACTCCCTGCTGTACCTGCCGCCTGACCTACAGGCTGCCAGAGGCCTGATGTGCACGGCCGTGGCCTTCTCGGGGCTCGGGCTGCTCGTTGCTCTGGCGGGGATGCGATGCGTGTCCTGTATTCAGGGTAATGACAGGGCTAAGGCCATTATATTGATGGCCGCAGGGGTTATGCAGTTCATGGCCTGCATCTGTGTCTTTATCCCCGTGTCGTGGACAGGTTATACCATCGTTAGTGATTTTTACAATCCTTTGCTGATTGATGCCCAGAGAAGGGAGCTCGGGGCGGCCCTTTACATCGGGTGGGTGACGGGCGCTGTGCTTTTCGCCTCATCTTTGCTGTTTGTCTGCCGCCATATACCCGCGGACAAAAACTCAAGCGCTATGCACCGGTCAAGGTATAAGCCAACACTCAACAACCCAGCTCTGACGGATTATCATCCCTTCTCGACTCTTTCCAGCTTCCAGTCGTTTTCCTCCGTTGGCCCAAACGCCGCAGTGCCGCTGCAAAAGGTCCTTCCGGTGATGACAAATAACGGCGCAGTCGTCAGCCCACCTGTTGTTTATAACCTGGCGCCTCAAGAAAATGCACCACTCTTATATCAAGGCAGCATGGCTCCCTCCTCCTCGGTGCAGCGCTCCAACCACGACAGCTTGTACAGTCTGGGGAACTCGCTATACATCAGCCAAAACGCCGTACCGTATGCACTCACTCACAATCCCACCGCATCCTTCCAGTCCAGCCTCCACCCAGTCCTGCCAACTCCTGCTTTCGTAGCACTGAAAGAACCAAGAGCTGAACCAGTGCCTCACAGTGGGAGGAGAGCTAGTGTGTACATATAAGGAGGCTTTGTAGCTGAAACAACAAGACCTTCATATTCTGCTCAACAACAAAAATGGGATCATCTAATGCGTATATACAACTTTTTTCTACTGTTAATATAGGTTTTTTAAATCATTTACATTGTGAAAAACAATTGACTACTTTTATCAACGGGGAAACAACCACTGCTGATGTAAAACACCTCAGTACGGGCTTATTTCCATTAAAAAGAACTAGTTTGGAACATTATAGTTTCATGTTTTCCAAACTTTTGTAGCCATTTGTTCAATAAGCTATAAATGTGTCATGTTATTGTGCTTCAGTGTGTTTAATTTCTTTGCCTTTTGTTTTTCCCACCAGCCAGGTACATGAACGTGTTTGTCATCATTATTGCTTTTGTAATTTGTATCAGCAACCATAATTAATTTTCTATGTGTTGATAAGTAAAATACAACATTTCACTCTTTGGCTTTTATGGACTGTTTATATTTCCCAGTTTTCAGAGGTGCATGCAGGGCGGGCTGGACAAAATTCACAATTAAATTTCTTGTTTTAAAGATTGTTCTGTGTGGTAAATGGGTGTTTATTTAATTACCTATTATGTCAAACTACATTACATTAACTAAATGCATATACAGCGCCTAACAGATCAGATCACCTGACGTATAAACAAGAAAACACAAATATTTCAGAAATCTAAAGCTTCAGGTTTTTTTGTGCTTTACAATTTTTTCAGCTTTTTTTGTAAAAAACAGTAACTTTGAAAATTCACGTATAACAATAATAACCAGAAAAATATAATTTTGATTGAAGAGCTCATGCATACTGGTGCATCAAGCATTTAGGCATAAACTGCATATTGAATAGGGTTTAAATAAACAACATTACATTATATAAATATTATTTACATAAAGTAAAAAAATTATATGCTGACAATTAAAATATCCCAACAATGCCAATCGGCATTTTATCACCACTAGATGGCAGCA
This sequence comes from Apistogramma diplotaenia, assembly GCA_015052665.1. NCBI lineage: Eukaryota > Metazoa > Chordata > Actinopteri > Cichliformes > Cichlidae > Apistogramma > Apistogramma diplotaenia. Next base: position 16,472 of record VOQJ01008812.1, read on the forward strand.
GAGACCTTAATGTGCGTCCCTGCTGTCCACTGCATTCTTTCCCTCTGGTGCTCCAGATAAAAGGTAAACACATACTGTGAAGCTAAATTCATGAAAAGGGAATGAACTGAAAACACATGTTATGGTTTAAGCTTCAAGCAAAACAGCAAAGGCAAATACTGAACATGGTGTGACTATGCTTGCATTCCCCCATTCAGATGTTCAGTCACAGCAGGGTTTTGCTTATTAATAATCCGTTTTAGAAGTCTGAAGTTAAAATAATATGACCACATGTAGGCTGCTTGATGTATAGTTTACATAGGTTAAACTTTTGTTTTTTTGTCAATGGATCATTTACAACTGAAGTTTTTATGTTTTTACTGTGCAAATCGAGGGGAGGGGTGTCAATTAAATATCATTAATTTAGCCAATTTCCCAATAATCAGAAATATAGTGAGACCACACAAATCCCAGGAAACCTCTTGGTTTTTCTCCCTTTGGAAAGATGTGGTCGGAGCATCATCATGTGCCAAGTGGTGCAACAGAGCAGCCACTTTAACTCCCAAACCGCATTTCCTCAAGGAATCAAGCAGAGAGTGTCACACATTTTATTTAACTATGAAAGACCATGTCATCTGAACGGTTCGAGGTAGTTAATCTTCAAGGGAGCGTCACGGACCAGTATGAAGATTAGATTTGCATTTCCATCAGGACTGGAGCAAAGATTTAATCATTCCTCGGTGTACCAAAGCAGAGATCTTGTCGGGGTCGAATGTTGCCAGATTTGAAGTTAATCTTCAGGACGTATCCATGTTTGCGGATCAGCGGCTTGGCTGTGCCCTCAATTGAGCGCCTGTATGGGAAGGATGCTCGGCTGTGTCAAGACAGCCGAAGGCACGGCGAGTGATAGAGGAAGCAAGGTGGGCTTGATTTCACAATTAAAGCACTGAACTGAGGGGTACTGAGGGCAGAGGAAGATTAAAGCCTCGGGGAAATTAAACTGTAAGCAAAGATGAAAATGAACAATATTTACTGAAAGAATAATAAT
>VOQJ01008814.1:0-12361 GCA_015052665.1 Apistogramma diplotaenia
CAATAATTACAGAGTAAACCCGACAATCAAAATGACCCCCAATGAGCAAGCACTTGGCGACAGTGGAAAGGAAAAACTCCCTTTTAACAGGAAGAACCCTCCAGCAGAACCAGGCTCAGGGAGGAGCAGTCATCTGCTGCGACCGGTTGGGGCTCAGGTGAGCTGACAAGCAAAGAGGACAATTTTTATTTTTCTTCTTGGACAAGAGCTGCGATGCCTGTGACACAGGTAACCACATAGGCTGGGTGGGTCTGAAATGGGACAAACTGGCAGGTGTTACAACTGATGGCTGACCAGTTCTGACAAGGAGAATTGTTTGACTTTTAAAGTGGATGCGAAATAAAGTGAGTGAAATGCACACAACTGTATTTTTGAACTGTCTCACTGTTGTGTAGATCGGTGCTCAATGTGAACCACGTTGATGATGTTGTAACTACATGCTAACTTGATCAAGGCAAGAGGACGGAATCACAGACAGTTTCTTGCACTTTGATCCACTACTGTCTCTCAAAGAGAACTTTCCACACATAAGGAGACATCCCCTTTTATTTTACAAAATGATGCACAGTTGTTCACAGTTGTTTCTGGGAATGTTGATTAGGTAGTGATAAAATGTTTGTGTTTCCATTTCCTTTATGTTCTATGTTCATCTCCTCTTACTAGTAACATTGTATAAAGAGATAAAGGAGATAATTGAGGAGTCAGCCTACATGTAGTTCTTGGTAATTACATCTAGCACTTGTATTTATTTTTTTATCCTTAGCTAGTTGTAGAATACATGCATGCAAGTCCAATGAAAGCAATGTTGATTTGAAAAGCCATGTATGGTAAGCTTAAAAGGATGCAAATATTTATCCCAACTGCAGTCACATTCAGCGTGATTCATGCAAACTGCAGTTTAATATAAATATTGTTGCACCGTTTGACACTTTGCCTTATTTATGTAAGGCTTAGGCATGAATTCAAAAAAATCACAAAGCAATAAATCCGACATTTAGAGATTGCAGTAATGGATTTTATTAATGCATCTCAGTCTTTGCTGGAAGGTTTCAGTAACATGTCATACGTTCAGTGTTTCTACAAAATAAACCATCTACAGGTGTTTCTGTTGAACTTATTGTTATAAATATTTGAGCGATTTGTCCATACTCTGTCCAAGAATGGGTTCTGAATAGATGGTAGTGTTTCCTATATACATAGGCCTCACGCTGAGGATTCCTTACTGTTGGAAGTGAAATGGAAGCTCTATCTCAAGCTTTCCATCTCTGACTCTCACATGGGCTTGAACGTCCTCTGAAGCTTGCTGCAGAACCCCATGCACAGAATTATTGAACTGCTCTAATACATAAATGAACACATTCATTATGTACTCACACACACTATTGAACTGATCCATATTGAAACCATCAATCTGATCAACTACGTTCTTTAGGGCTCTGACAAGTTCACGATAGAGCTGATTGATGTCGACAAACACTGCATCTAAATAGTCTGAGTTCAACGAGTCCACAAATTCCTGTGTTTTCTGAACAGTAGCCTTCAGGGTCTCACCTATTTTCACTAGCATTGTGTCAAGTCTCTCCATATGTTTTACAAAATCCACAATTTCTGCAGATATTTTCCTGAAAGCTTTTTTGACCTCATCTATGACCTGTCCTCCAGTGACTGCATCGCTAACCAGCATCTGCAATTTCACATTTCTGATCTTTTCAACAAAAAAGTTATAGGCGGCCTCGACGTTCTCGTAGATAATCTGAATGGTTACTTCTAGCATAGTAGCAATACTGCTGGTTAACTTCTTTACGGCCTCAGGGAGAGTGATCATCTCGTCAGACCCACGCACTTTGAACCTGGTCTCCCTTAAGACCTTAATGACAGCATCTAGGAAGGCCTGAACACTTTTCTGGTACTGCACAATGATGTTCCTGAAGAAAACTGAAATCTGGCTCATTTGAGCATCATATCTGATTGCAGCATTGTAGACTTCGTTGATGTGGTTCATGACAGAGTCCTTTAACATTTCCATGTTCCCTGTGACCTGATACTTGTCAGCGAACCCTCTGAATGTGGAGATGATGGAAGGGAGTTTCATCTTGACCTGAGACAGCATTTCTTTGGGTGCATCCATGTTGTAAGCAATCTGCAGATTGATCTTATTATCCTTGGGAGAAGATCTGATGACCAAGATGTCCACATCAACCTGTGGGTCAGACTAAACAAAAGGAATTTTTTTTAGCAAAATTTATATTTCAGGACTTAATTTACTATTGTATCAAAAGTATTCTTCTTTAGTTGCTCCATTAAGGGGGTGCCACAGCAAATTATCTGGCTCCATCTCATACTGTCCCAGGCATCTTTTTTTTGTCACACCAACCCTTCTTTCACTACATCCAGGATCCCTAAGGTGCTTCTGCCTATCACCTCCATCTCCAACATCCTTTTTCCATTATATTCACTATCCCTCCTCTGCACATGTCCAAACCATCTCAGCCTTACTTCTCTAACTTTGCCTCCAAGCTGCTGAACCTGAGCTGTCGCTCTGATGTATTTATTTCTAATCCTGTTCATTCTGATCACTCCCAATGAAAATCTTAATATCTTAAGCCTCCTGTCTTTTTATCAGCGCCACTGTCTCCAAACCATACACATCATAACAGGTCTCACTACCATCTCTCTCATTCTCTACATTCATCAGTTTCTCAAAGTAGCTTTCCACATTGTCAACACACTCTCTTCATGTGTTAGCACATTTCCATCTCTATCCTTAATTACCCAAAACTGCTGCAGATCCTTTACAGCTTAATCGCTCTGCTCTCCTTTTCCACTTTCTTAGAGTCAGTTGAATCAAAATGGTCTTGTTAATAATACTCACAGGGTAACGGCCATAGAGCCTTGCACCCATCAGGGATGGGTTTGCACGATAGAACTCAAGGCCCAGAAAGCCAGAGTTTGGAGAATAAATTGAGGCACTGGCACCATCACTGCGTTCAGCATAGCGAAGGTTCACATCAGTGAAAGTGGGACTGGTGATGACCACATCCAGTGTATGTTCATGGACACTAGAAGAAAAAGAAAGACTTAAATCACAATTGCATCTCAGTCTGTTGTATTGCCTTCATCAGCTTGGTGCCTACGCCGAAAATAATGCATTGTAAGACATGCACACTGAATATTACCTCAGTGCTTGGTTGACTTTCATGGCCAGGTCAGCATGCGTCAAAGCAATTTCACTTTTCATGTTGAAAGCTTCATTATCAAAGTTTGCAGTAGAAGAAGCTATTCAAAGAAATTTCATGAATTTTAGTACTTAAGAGTGCTTGAAATCTAAAACAGATAAATGTTTTTAGGGAATCTTCATCAACTCACCATACAAGTCGTGTTCCAAGACCACAAAGGCAGATGATGAAGCGGACCTGACAATCGCTTGGATGACAGGACTGTTGTTGATAATACCTCGTGCTACTCCAGCTGTCATGATTGTGTAGTACAGTGGACTGACAAGTGTAGTATTAGTAAAGATGCTCTGTTTGGCAGCTGTTACTTCAGCAGTAGTCTTCTCAAAGACACTAAAGTCACCCAGGTTGGTTGGCTGAGACAATTTAATGTCAATATCAGCAGTCAAGGAAGAGCTTGGTACACAGTCCACTTTAGCTTGAGCAATATGCCTCCCATTGGTATTGAAATTGAACAAGTTTGCCTCGTTGTTGCCAGTATACTTCAGCACTGCATATACACGGCTCGTAGAGGCTTCAATGGAAAGATTCTCATTTACACCCATACCAATGACTTTGGTTGCACCATGGTAAAGCTTGGCATCAGCAGTAAAGTGAGCAGTTGAACGCAGGGCATCGTTATTCAGGAACACAGTTGCTTCATTATCCAGCAATCCAAAAACTAGATAGTCCTCATACACTGTTCCATTCATATTTGCTCTATTAGAGGACTCCATGGATATATATTCAGCGGTTCCTTCCAGCTTGAGACTGTGGTCTGCATCAGCCTTTGCAACAGCTTTGATCACAGGAATATTGAAATTACCCCTCACAATCAACTTGGAAATTGCATTTGCTTTGTTTTTTACGCCCACCTCCAGTTTTTGGTTTGCTTGCAGGTTTAGTAACGGCAGGGCAACATTTGCAGTTGTAGCCACAGAGAACTCAGTTTCAAAAGTATCAGTATTCACACTAATGGTGCTATGATGAGTTCCTCCAATACGAGGGTTTTCAAAGGACAGGGAGTTTGCCACCTTGAGTCCCCAGTTAGTGCTAATACTGGTGCTGCCAACAAGTTTTGCTCCAAGGTCCTCAAACACGGAAGTTGTGGTAGCTTCAAGACGGAACACAAGATCATCTTCCGTCTGCATCCTGGCATTAGCAATCAGATTAATGATGGCAGACTTGACAGACAGTTCTGTTATCAGATTTCCCAGTGAGGGAATTTGAATCAGGTCCATCATATCAACAACTGGGGCATCCTTGCTTTTCTGGTAAACAATCTTAGTATTCACATCAAAAGTCTGGTCAGTGGTAATCAAAATGTGTTCCAGTCCAAACTGCTCATACAAGTTCAGATCGTTGATGACTGGTGTATGAAAGTCAACAAAAGGCAGATCAATCTCAGGAATACTGATGGGGTATCTCAGAAAGTCAAGACTGGCTTCACTTTCCATGGCAGCAAAGATTCCAGCTTCATGTACATTATTGTCGAGAGTGAAGTTGTAAAACATTTTATACTGGTTCAGACGAGTCAGGATGACCGTGTTCATCTTTTGACTGTCGGGACTGATGTTGGCCAAGTAATCATTCTGCAGCTCTATTTTAGCAGTCACAGAGTCAAAAATGTTGACCTTGGCATTTCCTTTGTTTTGGAATTCAAAGAAAAACTCATCAGGATGGGCTATAATGTTTATCGCATTGGAAAATCGACCACTGACGGCACCATAGAGTTCTGTGTCTTGGTTTGCTTTCATCTCAGCCTTAATATCATGAAGGTTTGCAGATCCAGATGCCACAAGAAGACTGCTCTTTATGATTGGTCCCTCTGCCTCATTGCGAACATTAAACTTTAAGTAGGAAAATGTGTCAATCTCAGCAGTAACACGTTGTTTTAATTTTAACATGGAAGTGTCTGTGTCACCAATGAAACTTAAGGTGATATTGCTAGGAGTAAGTGACAACTCTAACTTGCTGCTGTGGGTATCATCCCCATTAAACACTCCTGTATTGTCAGTTGTTAGAGTGAGTCCATAACCATCTTGGCGAACAAGTGATTTCTGTTTTAGAGTGACCTCACTTCTGACATAGCCAGCTGGAATGTCGACTAAATGTGTGTAAGTCGTGTCAAGAGTCGCAGTCATTCCCCTCTCCATAGCAATAAAAGCTATGTTTACAACGTTAGCAGTGTAAGGTGCAGTAGTGACCTTAATTTCAGTCTTTGCTTGGGCTTGAGCTGATAGGCCATAGAGAGTTACGGATGCCTGATGATCCGCTCCAAGAGCAAGGTGGCTGAACTTTACAGTCTCTCCAAAGACAACGCGTCTCATTTTTGGGATTGCAATGCGAGCAGTGGACTCCAGTTTGTAATTGAGAATTTCAAAACTTGGAGATGTTCCTTGGGAAAGGAAAACCCCTTTGAACTGAGGGGTCATTGCATTCTCAGTTGCGTTCTGAAACTGTGCAGATGTCTCGATGGTGATGATGGGAGTCTGGAGTTTGAGCTCGCCAAGGAGGGTACCAAAGGATGGTACCCCGATTTCTCTTGGAATGGTTGGTAGGCTGATTTTGGGGACCTGAAGAAACTTAACGAGTTTTTCTTCATCAATTCGTGGAATGTTCCAGAATGATAGCTCAGAAAGGTTGATTTCTGGGAGGGTTATCTCAGGCATGGGAGGAAGGAAGTTCATTGAGTAGTGTCCAAAGAAAGCATCCATGTCAAACATATTAATCTCAAAGTTTACAATTAAATCAATAAGATCGATAATTATCTGCTTAATTTCATCAATGGAGATTGTGGTGGCTTTAACAGTGTGCAAGCCCAGGATGGTGAACTCAGGGATGTCAATTTGAGTTGGGATTTCAAACTGTGCCAGCTTATCTAGACTAAATTCCATGGAAGACACAACAAGGTCAGTTAGAGGAACAGTAAATGATGGTATGTTGATCTCAGCTTTCTTAAGTTCAGTGAAAAGCTCATTAATGATATGCTGAATCTCCCTGATGATTCTTTCGTCAGGTACAGTCTTCTTAATGATATCAAAAATGGTGGTGGCCATGTCATTCATAATGTTTAGAACTCTTCTGTAGTATTTAATCACAAAGTTAAGATAAGACGTAACCTCAGCTTTAATGTCGAGACTTGTTATTTTCTCTTTGACGAGTTGAGCAACTCTCTTAAGAGTATCAACCACAATGTCATCAAAGATATCTTTTAGAAATTTGAATAATTCAGCAATTTTGATTTGTCTTAGGCTTTCTGACAGGCCTCGAACAGAAGATAAGACAATGTTGCCAAAATCACGCATTGCCTGAAGTTTTTGTGGAATTTCATTTTCCATCATTATTGAATTCATGATATGTACAGACATCTTAATTATTTCATCAGCATTCCTCAAAAAGACATCATAATCTAATGAATTAAGCTCTTCCTCAATCATTTCAATAACCCTGTTAATTTGTTCAATTATAACCTTCACCTCATTTATTTTCCACATGTCGATAAAATGTTGTGAGATAAACATTGAAGACCTATAAAAATCATCAATCATTCTGAATAGATTAATAACGATATTGTCAATCAGTTCCTTCATCTTGAGCTTTTTAATGAGCTCCGCAGCTGCTTCTAAGACAGCTTGAGCCTTTTGGTCAACCTCAAGCTTTGCAATCAATTCTCTTATTTTGTCATTTAAAGTATTGATCTTATTTATGATGTCAAGGTCCTGAATAATTTTCCTGATACAATCTGTTATTTCTCTGGGAATCTCTGTGGGAATGTGCCTCACTAGTTCCTCAATGTGAGCTTTTAAGTCAATAGATGAAATGAGCTTGTTTAGATTAGAAGCAATTTCTTTCAAGTCAAAGGCCTCAATTATTTGTTTGATCTCCTGGAGTATTGACTGTAGTTTAGACTTGATTTCATATTTGGCATCAATATCACGCAGGAATGCAAAGCTGCTGCCCTTTAGTGTTTCCAGGTCAAACTCTTGGATGATCTCTCTTATGGTATCAGTCACATATACAACTACAGGCTTGATATCATACTCTTCATTAAGGTCATTCAGCCATTCCTGGATTTTCTGAATAGTGTCTTCGGGGAAGTTGACGCTAGAAATAGTCTTTGTCATCGTTTCAACAAATTTCTGGATGTGAACAGAGAGACTGGAGAGTAGCTCCTCAATTGCAACTTTTAGTTTCCTCAAAAATGTCTCCACATCATCCATAGACAGGTTATATTTTGTGATAAAATTACTTAAGTACTCTCTCAGTTGAATTACCTTGCCTTCTATATTAATTTCAATAACTAGATCTCTTACATGATCTGGAAGAGCCTCAATTTGAGCCCGTATGTGCTCATTGTTGATGTAGTCATGCAGTGCCTGTGCTACGTACACAGCAAATTCCTTGAATTCTTCCAAGACGAAAAACAGATTTTCAATAACAATTATATGACTATCTGTTTTCTTGTTATACTTAAGTAAGCCAGAGACAGTGAACTCCTGGTTCTCTGTGGAAGCTGTGTTGATGATGTTTGTAAGGACAGTGCCAGAAACCTCCAGTCCAGTCGTCTCAGGAGTGTTATAAACTTCGAGGTTCTGATTAAAGGCATGCTCATTTATTTTAGACTTCAATTTAAAACTGGTCTTTTGCTCTTCGAGTGACAAAGAAGTAATCATCATGTTGTCAAATGTGGTCTCAAGGGAAAAACCATTATTCAGTTGCTGGGTTACTGATGCCCTGCATTCATTTGAGCTGGCCAAAACCACGGGTTGTGCTCTAAATTGGAATTTGTTGTAGATCTGGGCACTGTGGCTTCCATACATGGTCATGTTTCCTTCGGCATTTAATATGGCGTTCAAATTGAAATCAAAAGGAATGATATTGCCACGTACGGCGTGGTTAATGCGCAGTGACTCTGAGTTGAGCAGGGTCTCACTGGTAATTGTGGCAGCAAGGCCGGTAACATCAATGTCAGTACTGTGCTTCATGTGAGTTCCAAGGGATTGTACAGTGATCCTGCACTGTGTCATAGCAGTCATTTTGTCATAACCGATGAAATAGACGTAGCGGAAAAATTCCTCACCATAGCTGGCTTGCTGTTCTACCATCAAATGCGCCTTAAAAACCTCTGCCCTCAGACTTACGTCATTTAAAAAGCTGGCACCCAGAATATTCAGTTTGTTATCAACACCTACATGAACACTGTCGGGGTCCATGATAATGCTGATAACATGATTATAAGAGCCATACTCATGTGCAGAGGCTTCAGCCTTTGACTCGAAGTTAAGGCCATCGGGAGTTATGAGCATATTGTTGGTATTATCAACCTTGATATCATACATTGCAGCTTTGTTGGTAATGGAAATTCTACCTTTTGTAGCACCAACCACTGCAGTGAAGGTGTTTTCCATGGACAACAGGCTCTGAAGAGTAGTTGTTCCACTTGCAGCCAAACCATCCTTATCCATTTTCAGAGTGACATTGTGAGTAGCCTCATTTTCAAGAAGCTTCACATTGGCATTGCTGTTTACTGTCAGACCATTGACATCAAGGGAGGCAGTCACCAAAGAGTAAACACGGTTGTCAGAATGATCTGTATTTGTTTCCATCCTCAAGAGGACTGCACCGGGAGCAGCAGAGGCTTCCATCTGGTTGTGTAGCTTCATGCCAAGAGCAAGGGCAGTTGTAGTACCTATCAGTGACACCCTTCGGTCTCTGAAGGAGAGCTCAGCATTATGAGTGAAGATGTCTTCAAAGGCACTGGTTTTAGACACGACTGAGACTTGGCCGTTGAGGAAGGTTGCTGTAATTGCATTCTGGACCCTGACAATTGTGGAATCTACCTGAAAATTTGAATCAATCTTTGCTTCTGGTCTGTATGGGAAGATGGTAAGGGACTGGGTTGAGATGGTCTTGCCATAAATGGGTCCGGCTTTAAACTCCCCCTCAAATTTGTTGTCAGCGGATATTTCTTCTCGGTTTATTCCAGCCATTCCGGTGTGCTCTGCCATAACACTGAGACCTAATGGACTTCTGGCTTCTATCTTGCTGTTCGATTTCAAATTAATTGTGTCAGAGATGACTGCATCCTCAGCAATGCTAATACTGGCTTCAATGAATTTATGGGCCAAAGAGCTTTGGAACTGGGCCTTGATGGAATCAGTGGTGGTCACCTTTCCTGAGCCTAAATGAAAAACACAAGGAAAAAAAAACACACATATCACTTCAGTGTGACTATTTATCACAAAAGATACATTTTTTGGGGGTGCTCGAATTCATATATACAACCAAAATCTACTACTAATTTTGTGAAATTCATTCATTCAAAGAAACTAGGTGACAAATGATGACTGAAAACTAAACTAAACTAAACTGAAAAACACAGCAATTCATTTAACTACAAGTTAAGGACTATGACTTAACAAATTTTGAATCTTCAGTATAAAATACCTTCAAGCTTTATTGAAAGAATGTCGAGTGGGGAGGTTCCTTTGACGTCAAACTTAGCAGAGTAGCTTTGTGATTCTTCACGATCTAGGCCGAAAGCCACAGAGGCCTCCGTGTCATATAGGTTGCTTTTCATTACTGTTGAGACCTCAGCTCTACCAAACAGAGGAATAGACAGAGTGAAGCTCTCAGGAATGACAAATTCTGGGATAGTAATCTGCTTGGAGGGGATTTTCAGTCCAAACTGGCGTAGAGAAAGACTGGGAGTGATCAAAGCTGGCGGGAAGTTAAGCTCTTCTCTTGACTTTCCTCCAAGAGGCACAGGGATAGGAATTGTGAGGCGATTATTATTGATGTAATAGACAGCCTTTGTGTCACTGTTAAAAAGACAAAAGAAGTTTTGTGAACATTTATGTAGAAAAATTTGTCCGCTTTAATATTTAACTTAAAGTTTTTCACACTTACGTGTTCAGGAATAGCGTCTCTGGAAGGGAAATCTCTGGCATGTCAGGAACTCGGAAGCTCTGAATGTAAGGGAACTCACCGCCATACTTTTCCATGTAATTATTTGTTGCCTGAAAACAGATGAGCATTACTCTATGCACAGGTCACATTTTTACTAAAGAATATCTGAATAATTGAGCAAAGATTAACACCTCCACAAACTTCTTGAAGATATGACGGGCTTTCATGTCAGTTTGTCCCACTTGCATGTCAAGAATCTCATTGCCATAATTTTCAATAGAGTCAGCATAAGGAAACATGGTGAGCTTAGTGTTCATATCAGACTTGACGTCAACCTCAATTTTTGTGGCATCTGAAATGATACAGAAAAAAAGCTTAAACTGTTCATCATTTTTGCATTTGAGACATCATTTTTCAAAAACAAACAAACAAACAAATAAACAAACTACGTGCAACCATTAAATGACATTTGATGGGATATTTTGAAACAATGCAAATAAAAAAATGACCATATTTCATTGCGATTTTCTGGTGGGAGATGGCATCCATGATCTTGACTTCACTCTTCAGTTCCAGTTCTAGCTGTTCATCACGTTTCACTGCAGCTGTGACGGTGGCATCAGCACTGATCGATGGGACCAGAAGTTGGACTTGGAGCATACCTTCCTTCATGGCCTTTAGACTGAAAGTTGTAAAACAAACATCTTGCTGTTAATCACAGCGGTGAGATTAATAGACTTTTGTGAGTGATCTGTAGCCGCTTTCTTACTTGGCGCGGCCGACCAGGGAGAGTTGAGGAACGTTCTTGTTTATAAAATCGAGAGAGATGGAGTGAGTTCCTTTGCCCTTCGTGTTTCCATCAACAACACCCAGCCTAACTCCCGCCTCCACATCGTAGTCGGGGATCTGGATGTCGGCGTTAATGACATTCCTCCGTCTGTTATATTTTATCGCTGCTCTGGCTTCGGTTGGCTCTGCACCTGTTGTTGACCAATTATTTGAATAACCTTAGTGCATCTTTACGCTACTGTTAGGCATCTACAGAAAAGACCTAGAAGAGCAACTCAAGGGAGAAAACACAGCATTTGGTGTCCATGGGTTCTTGACTTCAGGCAGCCATTGACCGCAAAGGATCCAAGTATTAAAAAAAATCTGTATATTTATCGGACTTTGCATGAAAATCTCTGTAATTTCTAAACACTTGCTTGATTTAAAATACACTATCATGATGTACAGAGACAAAACTATAAAAAATGTGTCTTTGTCCAACAAATTATGCACATAGCTGTGAGCCAGTGCAAAAGAATATTATACATTACCATCAGCTTTCAGAATAAACTTCACAGAGTCAACTTTCTGCCGGCCATCATCTCCCTCCATGAGGAGTTCGTAGGCAAGAGTGGCTGTGTACTCAGTAACTTCGCCAGTTGGGTGGAGCTCCACAACATATCTGTTGGGTTCATTTGACAGTATTTATTAAATAATTTCATATGAGACACAGTAATTGGCTGGTGTTTTAGAATATTTTACACACTTGCTGTCTCCAGTGAAGGGGAAGTAGGGAGCTGTCTCCTGAGAGAAAGCATCAGTGTATTGCAGATCAGTGCAGTATTTCATTCCCGCGAAGACAGGACTGCATTTACTAACATCAACCTTATCCGTCACCAGAGGAGGGATGGTCTTCACCTCTGATCCAGTCACAGCCACCAGGCTATTTCTAAATTGGAAAGGTAGCAAAGGAGAAATGCAATTATTCTTTAATTTGAATTTAATTATATATGCACAGAAACATGGCTATGCTAAATCTTCTTTGTCAAACATTGCTCAGTTTATGCCTCAAGCTAAGTTAAAGATTACAGTGCAAGCAATACTGCAATGCAGATTTAATCAGCTGTTTTCTCTGCATTCATGTTGGAGAAATTTGGCATAATGAGTGACAGGTATGCGTCGGCTTACGTCATTTTGATGAGCTTCGTTGGGCTTTTTGGAGCAGGTATGGTCAGCTTAATATTGTCATGACCGATGGCGATCTTGGCACGGAGCCCACTCTCATGGAAAATATTAGTGTGCATTTCTAATCCAGAGTTAACATATTCAGGGATGTAAGAGCCAACCTGAGTTACAAACTCAATGCCAGCCGATGGCATGAAGGTCACTTCACTCTGTGTGCAAGCAGGAGAAATGTTATGAGCTGCAATGATTGGGTGGGGGGGGGTTACGGGGGCCATGTGAATGTT
>VOQJ01008814.1:12381-38088 GCA_015052665.1 Apistogramma diplotaenia
GGAGGTGAAAGAGGGAGGAGGGGGGGGGGGGGGGAGGGTGTGTTGGGGTGGGGGGGGGGGGGGGGGGGGGGGGGGGGGGGGGGGGGGGGGGGGGGGGGGGTGTTACAGGTGCCATGTGAATGTATTTATGGATATTTACCATGTCACGAGCCAGCTTCAGTCCACCTTTGATACCGGGTGCGAAAGTACCAGAGAGTGCGATCCTCAGCGGAACACCAGTGACGGTAGGCAGGCAGAATTCATTGTCCATGAAGATGTAGTGGGCAAAGATTGTGTTGTCAACATTCATCATAAGGGCTCTCATTAACTGTGGCAAATAAAAACATACACATCATAGGATGTTTACATCATTAACAATTGATTGGTCACTGTCAACGATGCCCTTTAACTTACATCAGTGGGGAACATCTTGAACATGTTGTCAATCATCATAGCAGCAGAGTGGACCATGTCCTCCATTTCATTGGTCTTCAGATATCCCAGCTCATTTCCCAAAAGTCTCAGATAAACCATTGCCTCTGGAGACTGCATTGTCTTTAGTTCTCTCACCAGCTTGTTGAAGTTGTGGCCGATCTCCTTGATCAGGTTCTAGGAGGCCACAAAGTAGGTAAACAATTTTAAATATTCCCCTTATGAAGACGTTTATCTTAATTTTCAGTCTGATTAATGCGTACAAAGCACTTTGTTCTGAATACCTGTCTGTTTATCCCGTTCCTCTTTATAGTAGGCATCATGTTCTGCAGAATTTCATGGATTGTTTCTGGCATATTGTCAGAGACAAAATACATAGTCTTCATGGTGGTGTCAGGGAAGAAACCATTCTCTCCAAACAAAGCGTCAACAGTCGGCTCGAATCCCTTCCCCTCCATACCAATCTTTAAAGGTGACAGATTTATTAACCCAACTTTCGAAACAGTGTCACAATTGTCAGAACAGTAAATGGCTCAAAAATTATTACCTCCATCATGTCAATGTCATAGCCAAATGCCTTGAGAGTCATTTCAAGCATAACCTCCTTGGGCAAGTAGCTGAGACCCTCAAAGATCATGTTGCCCTCCAAAGACCCAATTTTGTAGTTGCGAGAGAACTTGGTGGGGTCCAGAATGGGCCCAATCTCATTTCCCTGAATAGCATCTTGAATCTTCTGTCTCAGCCTGAAGGAAAGAAGAGAATGCAACTGAGTGGTTGTGACTAAATAAGGACATTATCTTTCTCTTTTCCAATATTTATTTTCACTTACTCTTGGGTCTCAGACCCAGATGAGGACAAAATGTTGGTAATGTGGGAGGTGACAAAGCTCTTGACTTGTTGGTCCTGCACATTTGGCAAGGCATTTGCCAGCTGGGTCAGTTCATTTGGCTGAGGGTTCTTCATAAGTATCAGATATGCAGCAATACGCTTTTGCATTGGGCTAGTGATGTCCATAAAAACTTGCATAAACTCCTCTCTGTCCTGTGGCCAAAGTACATCAACAAAATGGGCATACATTTAAAAAATGATGGTTCCTTATATGGGCCTGATTTATTATCAAGCTGCTTTATAATGTAAGATAAAGGCATTACAGTATTCTGGAGAAAACAACAATCAAATAACCAAAAGGTTGGCGGTTTGATTCCTGGCTGCTCCGGGCTACATGCCAAAGAGCTAGACCACTTACCATTTTCATCACTCCCTAAATTCCTTTGGGATTAATAAAGAATCTATCTATAGATATATGACCTGTCTTTCCATTCCCTATTAGTATTCCTGCTGCTGTGTTTTGGATTCATTGGAGGCTCTTCCAGGAACTTTCAAACAATCTGATAATAATGAATTAAAGCAGTTCAGCCAAGAAGAAATGGATGCATCAACTAGCTTTTTAGCATCATTCTGAGATTGGATGTTTCTGATTTTATAAACATTCTCCAGATGAAAGAAAGCAATATCCAAATTCAAAGGTGTATCTTGATTAAACATGACTCCAAGATCCTTCACAGTATTGCTGGAGGCCAAGTTAATCTCATTAGCTTGTCTAAGCAGACACTATGTGGGTAAATTGATGCCATTAGACACATAGTGTCTGGTTAGACACTATGTTTCAAAGATATTTAGGGCCAAATATATTATCAGTACAAAATTATCCAGGCCTTTATGTCTGCAGTCTATTCAATTATCGTCTGGTTTCATAGATAAATAAAGCAGGGTATCATCTGCATAGCAGTGAGGGAAACATATATAATATAAGTACATATAATGTAAGTAGAGTTGGTCTCGGCACAGAACGCTGTGGAATTGCTTTCGTGTATGAATAAGACTCACCATTTACATTGCAGTGTATTCCTTCATGTTCTAATCTCTAATAAATGATTTATAAATGAGTTTATTAGTATTGAATACTGCGGTAAGGTCAAGCACGTAAACTTCACTTGTGTTTTTTCTGTGCTATGATCTACTCTAAATTCTGACTGAAATTTTTTAAATAAACCATTCCTCTGTAAGTGATCAGTTAACTGTTTGACAATTTCTCTTTCAAGAGTTTTCACATAAAATGTCACTTGCCTTGTCAGGGACAGGGGCCAGCCTGTACACTTGGATTGCAGCCTGTTGTACAGCCGGGGAAGCTGAACGTTGGTTTACACACTGGATCACAGCAGCCCTGAGCGCCTGACCAGCAGATATCACAGCTGGAGCCATGTTTCCAATAACCTAAGATTAAAAGTAAAGCAAATAATATCTGTATCAAGAAGAATTAAATTCAGACATGCTTCAAGTAATCATTCAGGTGAGCTCAAGATGACTTGGTTTGTAATGGGCAGTTGTAGCCTGTTACTGTCAAGGATCCATTCTACAAATATATATGATACCATTTCTGCTTACTATGATACACAAATTCTCTGTCTTTGTGTTTCCTTGCTTCTTTGGCCTCCGACTCCTCCTAGAGAATCAGGAGTTAAGTGACCAAATATGACAGACATGAACATCTGAGTCTCAAGGGTTCTTATTTATATCAGATTTTACAATGTCATCATGTTGCCTCTAAGTAATTCTTTAACTTTATTTCCGTAATCACAGTGTTAGTTCTAATTTTATGTAAGACACTGACCCTGAGTATCATGAAAGTCTTGTCTTCATTTCCAGAACAGTCACCCAGCTGGGCAGCCATAAACTCAGCAACAGAGTAAATCTCAGGAATGAGCTGTCCCTCGGCTTTGTAAAATCTGTTGAAAAGAAAACAAATTAGTCCCAAAATGCCACAAAAAAGAGAATTTGTAAAATATTAGTCCTTGAATAATGTCTGGTTCAATTCACTTACCTCTTGACAACATTGCTTAGGGCGTACATGATAGGCTTGCTGGGCTTATATTTGGCCATCTCGAGCATATCGTGGATCAAGAGGCTAGAAGGATTGGACACGAGTCCCAAAGCGAAAACAGTCGCATCAACTTCAAAGGAGTTGGTGTCAAAGGTCCTGAGGACCTTCATGATGGCACTGCTGCACTCAGGAGTTCCACACTGAGCCAGAACCTGGTAGGTGAGGACTCGGGACACAGCAAGAGCCTCATTAAGTGTAGAACTCAGGATGTCAGTCTTCATTCCACGGACCATGGAGACAAGCTTGTGGAAGAGGGGGGCCCTCCTCTCGCCCTCATTCTCAGGCAGAGCGGCCAGTTCTCTCAGGTGATTCAGAACTGTATCTTTATCCTGGATAACAATCTTGTCCTCAGCATCCTCCATGTGGAGATCCTTGACAATGACACCTTAACAGACAAACACAAAGACAACGATGAGTCTGAGCTACCTTTTAGTTACAACAAATCGACACATTCCAAATGAATGAAATATTTACCGTGAACAAAGACTCTGTCATTGTGAGGGGAAACTTTAACCAGAGTCAGCTCTTGCTTTCCAACATTGGTAACTCCATATTCTCCCCTTAATTAAAGAAAACACAGTTAGAAAAAAAAAAACCCAAAACAGGTCACTGCATATCAGTAAGCACACTTACATAACAGCACTCAGTAGAGTCTAGTCCAAGGTTTGACTTACTTATGTGAGAAGGGAATGAGGATGTGGTTCTCAGTGCAGGACCCAAAAGTCATGTGTTTTTTCTCATTGTCAAACCTGTAATTGCAGGTTTGGGAGCTTCTGATCAGCTGAGCAAGAGGATAGTGCTTAAAAGGGACAGATAAGGATGTTAACAATGTGGTTGTTAAAATTAAAAACTACAAATATTTAGGCTCTTCAATTGTTCTTTTCTTTCCATTATAGCTCAAAATTATCGACCAGTGTTTTGATAGCTGGATCAAGAAAAATGATTGCAGTGCTACAAACAAAGGGTTTGTCATAGAGTTAAAATTAGCCAGCTTGTCTTTTGACTGTCTTACCATGCCGGTGATAAGTGCCAGGGGGCTGGTGTGATCGCTCATTGGGACAAATTTGTCACATCTGGAGAGATCCCTGTTCAGGCTGATGTCAGTTGCAATGTCTTCTCTAGCATTGACAGTGTAATGGGTCTTGCACTTGCCATGGATTGTAGGCTGCAATGAATATATTAAAGATTAGAGAAAATAAAAATAGAATAACGCAGTGTAGGACAAACATTTTTTAAAAACATAAGGGAAGTTCAGTTTGACAGTGTAGCTTTAAGGAATTGTGCATATTTTATTGTTGAATCATTGTACCATATTCCTGTTCTTGTTTTCTTCCAGCAGAGGAACAGCCAGGGCGGAGATGATACCCCTCTTAAAGTTCAGGATAGTTGTTGTTTCACCATCCTCAGGGTATAGTTTCACATCGTACAAACCCTCAACCGCAACCTTCAGGGGATACCTTAAAAAAAAAAAAGTACACACTCTCCGAATATACCACTTGTTTGTTTGTTTTTTTCTATGGTATGGTATTTCATAGAAAAATTACATACTTCTCCATTTCAGCAGCAAAAGTATCTGAGGTTGGGGAGTCGGCAAACACAGGGTTACCCTGTGTATCCATGTCGACCACCTCTCTCAGCCTGCAGCCAGTGGTGCGGACAATGAAACTACAAGACTGAGGCACTTCAATTTCAACCTGTGACAGAAGGTAAGTTTTCTCTTTAACTCTCTGAAATCTGAATCTGAAATACATAAAAAAAAAAGATCGCTAAGCATCACTGAGAAGTATTTCTCATACCTTGCAGGAAGCCTTGGGTCCATTCTTGAGGTGCGAGGCTCCGTTGATGGCGTTTAGAGATTCAGCTTCATACTGGTATTCGTACTTGTGTAGACTCTTGTACCTTTGAGCCACTAGAAGAGAGGCGATTTAGCAACATGAGAAATCGTTATCTGTTGGAAAGCTACGGCAAATGTGGAAACTGGTTGTCAACACTGAAATGAACTTACAGAGACACGCTGGTTGATCGTCATCTTGGGCAACTGGAAAGAACCAGATTATTAATTTATGTTTTAGCACCTGTAACGCAGCTGAAATAAAATGCACTGTAATTTACACCCATCGACAAGGTCTAGGTCATAATAATAGCCTAGCAAGGCTTCATGCATAGATGGGTAGCGTCTGACTTTTGATGCTTTTATAGTTTTCTTTTTTTTTTTAACCATCTTTAAACACTTCTACTTAGTATCCATTGCAATCTTTCCAATAGTAAAACAACATTTGTTTTTAAAAATGATTTTAAGAACTACTCACAAGCCAAGGCAGATGTACTGAGAAGCAGCAAAAGGCAGAGCTTCGAGTCCCCCATGGTGGGTTCGTTAAAGCCCTCTCCCTTTGGGTCAGCGAGCGCTCAGAAATGAGACTGATTTCTTCACTTCAGGTTGAGGCTTTTATACCCTCAGCTAGGCCCTGTTGGGGGGCAGACAGTGGTCTAAATGCTCAAAGTCCAGCCCACCCTCCTTTGTGGAGTGACAAAGGCAAAATGTTTATATAGCCCAAAGAACAGGTTTGCAAAACTGATACGCTATATTTTTTAAAACAAAAATTGTGTTTGATTTACACATTTTTGATTGGTTCTTTGGACATTAAAAATTAGTCTTAACAGCGACTAATTACTGCTCACACGGGTTTTACTTTTTACACTGTTACGCTCTTAATAGCCTGTTAATAAGCCATTTATGTACAAACACTAAATTATCTTAGAATTTGCTGTTAATGATTGGGAATGCTGAGATGATAATGAAATAAACTGAAAGAGTGTTTCTTTAGAACAAAATACTTATTTTGAGACAGAACTATGCTACAAAAAGGAAATACAGTCAGTCCATGCAGTTATCAAGCGACAGTTCAAGTCACAATTAGATCACTAACACTTGGTTAATACTGAGTGAGCGCTGTGTGCTCCGAACACAAAATCATCCCAAGACAAGGATGGCAGACTTATCAGCTGAATGTTGACCATGAAAAAAACCTTACAGCAACAATTCATCTCTCATGAAAAATTTTAATTCTTTCGGTAATTAAATTTACAGGTTCATCATCAGGTAAAGTGTACATTATTAAACTCTGCTTTAAAGGCACACAAACTAGCCAAAAGTCTCAGATTACATATATTACAAAACATTTTTCATTATCACAAGCATTGCGCACATTTGCACTATAATTTGCATTTAAAATGGTAATATTGCTAGTTTTAAGTGTGAAATAAATTCAGAGTCATAGTACTTACAATGTAATACCCTGTAATTATGTTAGATGCGTGTTTTTCTGCTCCACAGCCCAAAATGACAACAGCGAAAACATTTGCAGACCTTAATTTGTGTTGGGACACTGAACTTTGAGCCGCAAAGATTCAAAGGTTCCTGCAAAATTTGAGTTGCTGTTTGAATAAGGCCTGCAGTCCTGTTTGGGGTATGAAAGGCGCATGCAATAAATAAACAGCAATAACCTTGGACTGATTAAGCCTTATTTATTTATCTTTAATTTGCTGGAATTTACTGCAATGAGTTTTATTTTATTAAACATGTGCCATTACTATAGAAAGTTTATAAAGCATACAGGTTTTCGGGATTTTTTGTATACTGATCACATAGCTACATCTAAATATTGTGTAATGACCTGTTGCATTATATCCTGATCAGCATTTTTTGTTGGATACTGATAATGTTTGCGCTAACATGTACACAGACAGAGTCCAAAGGGAGCTTAAAGCTGCTGAACAACCCCCCCCCCTCCATTTTAGATATTAAGCAGAGTATCCAGTTCTTAACATGTGAATAAATAGTTTTTTTTGTTTTTCGCAGTAGCACTATTGTAATTGAATTAAACCTTATGACCTTCTAAATCATGCAAGTGTTGTGTGCAAAGTCCTCTTCACTGGCTGAGATAGCACTTGAGAAGCATTTAGACAAAGATCAGGGCAACGGCAGAGTGTCAGCAATCCTTTAGAGTCTGTTTATATTTTATGCTGACAGGGATTACAGGTCAGAAGTGATATGAAATTCTTATTCCAGCTGTTCAGCACTTACACAACATCAATCGCCAAAAGATCCTTGATGTAAGCAAGGTACACAGCAGCAATATTGCAAATACAAAATCATACACTGTTATTAATGCTAAATAATACTATTATTACACCTTCTTCTTTTCTGTAAGCCAGGGTGTCTTTGTCTGAGTTTAATATTGTGCAGCCACCCAGGGACTCTATAAATAACCAGTCCAGAAGTCATCATATGGAAAATATAATCAGATCAAGAACAATGAGACAGATAAGGCACAGAAGGAAAGCGCGCCAGAGTCGTAAGGCCTATTTTGGTGTCCTTAAAACCAGATCAATCACAAAATACTAATAAATAAAGAGTGATTGTAATTTCTGTGACCCAGACGTATGTAGCAATCCAGCAACGTTTGCTGAAGGAACTCTTGCCTAACTAGTTGTTTGGCAGAAAAGTTGATCCACTGCAGGTGTATTGTAAGTGCCGTTAACCTTGTTAAATATTTATCTTTTTTCTTGTCAGTTGTTGCAGTTGCAGTGCAGCTCTTTAAGGGAAAGTGATGTAGCCAGTTGTTATCAGCATGTACTCTGTGAGCTTCTGGATTCCGTGTAGCCCTGCCCTGTTTCCAGGTTTGCCATGTTTATCCATGTATATGTTCCTGTACACTCCCTGCTATTTTGCACTTCATGCTGTTTTATTTGAAAGGGAATCCAGATCCAAAAAGTGAAAACCTTTTGAAAAAAAATAACAACCTCAAACCTCTCAGCTTTGACTTTGATGATTGCTTTATTCTAAAAGAATCTCCCTTGGGATACCATAAGGCTCTGTCTTCTGTTTTAGGTTATTTTTAAATGGGTTTTATTTCCATCATGCTATTTATGTATTCAGTTTTCCTTTATTCCCATCAACATTACTCCAATACCCATTTACCTCTTTGTATTGTCTATAAATAAATACATTTAAAACAGCACTTTCAGTAGAACAAGAGGGAAACAAATATCTCAGAAGGTTTTTTCTTTTGCAAATTAAAACATTGTGCCTGCTGCTTTTGACATTAACTGACAATGAAATGAGGTCTGTCCCAGCTGCCATAGGGTGAGAGAGGTCACCACTAGCGGCCTGTCTTTGTCTTATGGAGTACCCAGAGAGAACCCACGCGGACACGAGGAGAACGTCAATCAGAAATGTCGATTGCGTTTGAAGAAAAAAAAAAACTTATCCTGTAACTCTGTCAATTGCATAATACAGTTTGCAATAAACTCTGCTACAGATTACAGACCTATTAGTCAATCTGATGGTTTAAACATTGGCTGAAGGTCCAGACAATGAAGTCATGCACATTGCTTTGTCATACACCATGCAGCTTGATCAGGAAGATGCAGATAACAGTTTAGCTCAAACCCAGCCGCACTGACAGAACCATTCCATAACGGCAAAACTGATCACATCCTAGGCAATATACAAAAAAACTAAATATTCTCAAGTGCAACAATTTCAGCACTGTTAGAATGAAAAAAAAACCAAAGCTTGAGGGAATCATAGGATCAAGTATTAGATATTCTTCACATCACCTGACAGATATATACGATTTGAAGACTGATACCGATACCAATATTTAGTGATGTAAAAAAGGTTGAAAGGTGTTCCTCCTGCCTCTTCTTTACTTTTCTATTTTCATTTATCTGCCATTATAAATGCTGACACCAATATATCAGCAAATAACTAAAATCAGCTGATCTTTTGGCCCTGATTCTAAATTAGCCATACAGTAGGTGTTTTATTATTATTATTATTATTATATTATTTTATGAACATGCAAATAAAAACACATTTAACACTACAATAACGAGGCATTTTAGTCAGTCCGCACACTCTTATGGCACCTAGAAATTTCTAGAAAGGTCTGCTCAGCATTGCCACTATCAGCACAAATGAAAGTGAGGTAGAACAAATAAAACATGCAGCTTATCAGCAAATTGTGCACTTTGTGCAGCACCATGATTTCTTTTTTTTTTACTTGTATCATGTCCAATAAGCTTGCATATGTTTTCTAAAAGATGAAATCAATATTTTAGAGATGTGTCTCTATTGCTAAAATAAAATATTCCCATGTGTTAAAACATTTCCTCTATTTCACACTCATATTCTTGTGGTCACAGCCATTAATACAAGAGCTGTAGTTCTACATGCATTTTACTGTGTATTTAAACAAGGACACTTAATAAAAAAACAGTTTCGGTGTAATTTATGAAAGAAAATAATACATTATTCAACTGGACAGAAAAAGTGAAGTGTCCTTGTGGCAGCTTCTCCCATCAGGACACCACATCACACTGTAAAAAAACAAAACAAAAAAGCTTTGTGAAACCAGTCAAACACAAGGTTAGCATCACCCTAATACATTGCTTTAGCATCTAATTCACTCTCAATGGCCACATTGTTTACAAAATTACTTTTTTTTGGAACCGTGTGATTCAAAAACCAAATCATTTAAAAGATATGCTGTCCTTTGAGGATGGCATGTGTTTAAAGAAATACCTTTTAATGAGCTCATAAACACAAGTAAGATTCAGTGGAATCTTGAGTTAATGAGCATCCATCCATCCATCCATCCATCCATCCATCCATCCATCCATCCATCCATCCATCCATCCATCCATCCATCCATCCATCCATCCATCCATCCATCCAGATTGCGGGAGCAAACAGAGACCCCCATATCCACCCTGTCCTTGTCAGCTCCTCCAGGGAGACACTGAAGCAGTCCCTCTTCATATCCAATAATATATCTATAAATGAAAGACACACACTTTTGGTTATAGAGAGAATATTTCTGAACAAAAAGAAGACTTTGGCTTTGGATTGTGACCCCTTTACGAAGTGTAAAGTTGATTTGTCTTTCAGCCCTGAAAATGTACTGTGGTTAGCTCCTGTGCATAAACATTATGAGGGCCAAAAGAAAATAGTCTGGAAAAATAAGGTACAGTAACTCAAACAGCAACAGATTTCAGCCCAGTTTGAGGGCTTCTTTAAAAAACAAAAAACAAAGTTGATATATTCTGAGAGGGTCGGATGCACTCGCTGTCAGTAGCTTGTGTTCCTTAAATATTGACAGAGGACTATAGACAGGAGCAATGCCCCTCATTCCAGTTAATGTAAGGACAGATGGATCGATATTTTAGCTGTGGGCTGCCACTTGTCACAAATTATGCAGAAGGTTCAAATTCAAGAAGAAGCCCAAGGACAAACAGTCTGCATGATTTATGAAGATATTTGTTGATTTTTTTGAACATGCATAGACTTCAACTTCAAATTATCTAACACTTTCACATGATAACAGCACGGATCCCTCTTGGCTCACCCATTAGAGTTTGGTAAGAGGATGTAACCAGCACTATATGAAAAAAAGAGAAATGGTTTTAGTTCTGTTCTCGTTCTCTGTGTTAGCTCTTTGCATGGAGACCTGCTAGTCAGTCTAAAGGATAAACTAATCCTGATAACCTCTGAAGGATGAACTCGTTGCTCGGAGTTGCAATCTTCGATAATGACCTAATATTTGCACTCATTAAACATTCCTAGTACTGGGCTGGAGGCCCTCATTTCCTCTGAACTGCCTTCACTCATTACTTCACAGATTCAACAAGATGCTGGAAACATTCCTCCGTTTCCTAATTTTCCTTGAGAGTTTGATCACATGCATTAACCACACATCTATGATGGGAATCGTCAATTACCACATCCCCACGGTGTTCCATTGAGATCTGGTGATTGTGAAGGCCATTTGAGTACAGTGAACTCTTTGACATGTACTTGAAACCAGTTTGACATGATTTGAACTTTGTGCCACGGTGTGTTATCCTGCTGGAAGCAGCCATCAGAAGAGGAATAGTTGGTACCAGGCAGGATAGAGACATTCTTTCACATTTACACCAAATGTCTTAATGTCCCAGCAGAATGTAAGACTCTCTCCTGCTCAATTTGAACTTCAGCAGGTCAACTCGACCGTGTATACATGCCTAAATGCATTGAGTTGCTGCCATATGACTGACTGATTCGATTTTTGTGTTTACGAGCAGCTGAGCAGGAGTAGCTAATAAAGTGGGCAGTAAGTGTATATGCACAGGGATTGGGGATTAGCCACAGATGAAAGCAATTAAACACAGATGAAACTAATGAGGCCAATGCAGACAAGCATAAAGGGGGTAAAAGAGCCAGATGCAACATTAGAACAAGATACGTGCGAAAAGTAAACTAAAATGGAAAGAAACAAACAAAACAAAGAGCAGCAAACAACAACAACAACAACAAAGAAAGAAAAAGAGAGCTAACACTGCTGTAATTGTGATGACAGCGACAAAGGAGCCCAGAAGTCAGGAAAATGACGCATTTTGGGTGGAGTATGAAGTGTGTGTGTGTGTGTGTGTGTGTGCGCGCGCGTGCGTGCGTGCGTTTGCGGCTGCATGCATATTTATGTGTTTATATATGCACAAATACATTTTTGTGGACTGAAAAATGAATATATTTTTGGAGCAACAACATGCTGCAAAGTGCTATAAAAAGAAGGGCATCCAGATAGAGAATAAGGAACTAGAAGACGGCTGTGCACAGAAATACATCTACAGCAGATAAACAGACTGCTCTGAACCTGTGAAGGTCACCCATCAGCCTAGTGCTTTAGGGGAGACCTAAGCATCAAAGCTACAGTGCCTGCAGAGTGCAGGGTTGTTGGTGACCTCTAGTGGATTATTACATTTCCACTGAAAGGAGAACCATTTCCCCCCCTGCATGACTGTGCCCATCTCTGTTATCTCTTTGCTGTGCTATAGTGCCCTTAAAATGTCTAATATATTATATATTTTAAACTTACAAACTTCACACTGACCATGATGTTTGATTTGACACACACAGCTTATTCCAATTGTGCCTCTATCCATTCATTACTATATTACACGTACAATTACTTGACCCCTTTATAACCCATGGTTTGTCACTTTTTAAACTAATATACAATCTAGTTCCAAAACAATGTTTTTAAATGAATATTGTTTTCCTTTCCAGTCATACAGACTATCACCCATAGCTTTGTTTTCAGTATTGAGTTGCACATTGGCAAGAGCAACAAAAGTAACCTCGGACAACTATATCACTGCCTCCAATCCCCCCCACCCACGCCTTTCTGTATTGTACCCAGTCTGAGGTCAGGATAAACACTCCATGTGCTTATAGAAACAGGTGTCAGGCTTCAGGAAGACACACATACACACACAGTTAATTATTTATCTCCTCGGTGAATTGGTGACATACACACCATCCTGCCTTCAGTGTCACTTTAACCAAGGCAAGAGAAGTTAGTGTCATTGGTGCTGATGGACTAGTGTGCATTTGTGCTGAGGCTGAAAGTGAAGGCTTATGAAGGAAAGAGCTCATAAAAAAAACGTCTGTTCCGTCCATTGTTTCTTTGTTGTAACGATGCTTCTTGGCAATCAGTTTTATACCACTGGAAAGCCACTTTATTTTCCTTAATTTGTTACTTTTGCAAGGAAAATACATTTGTAGGTTGAGCAGCAGAGCTGAGTGTGCAGGATGTGCCCATGAAAAACTTGCCAAATCTTCTCTGCCAGTGCCAAACAGCTTATTCTGCTATTGACTCTTGTTTGGTGTCATTTGGATCGTTGCTGGTTGAAGAGTGGGATGCCATCCCACAGCAGTGTGTCACCAAGCAGGGGACCAGCATGAGGAGGAGGTGCCGGGCTGTTGTAGCCGTGTATGGTTCTTCCACACAGTGCTGAGGCCCCTGTTTGTTAAATGAATAATTTTTTAAATTGCCAGTGAGTCTTGTTTCTTTTAACTTCAACCATCCAGTCCAATAAACAACACCAAACAAGAGTCAGTAGCAGAATAAGCTGTTTGGCATTGTGCAACCCACATACACAACCCTGCTGCTCAACCCACAAATACATTTTCCTTATAAATGTAGCACCATTAAAGGGGAAATGAACAGGCTTTCCACCAGTGTAAGATTTATTGCCAAGAAGCACTGTTACAACAAAGAAATAATCGACCAAACACGAATTGACTTTTTGTGCTAAGTTTACATTATCAATATTTAATTATGCAGTGCAGTGTAATTTGTCTAGCAAATGCAGGGACTTGTAAATACACTGTAAATATACTGCAATGATGCCGGCGTAATTAGAAGTATAAAGGTACACCAACAGTTGTATAATAAAACTTAAAATCTATTTACAAGTAAGGCACTAAACTACTGCCTAAAGGGATGCCCTGCCCTATTCTAGAATGACGTTGTCATCACATTTTTATCGTTTAACTGTTTATGTCGTTTATTTCTGTCGCAGATTTTCCAAATGTGAAACGTTTATTTTAGATATTGAGCTAATAATAGTCGCCAGTGACAATTTTCCACTGAACTCTGCAGCGCCAGTTTCTACAAAGAAGCAGCGAGTGTGGAAGGTTCCATTCAGTGTATAAGGGGGGGTTGAAGTACTACTTACAGCCTACGAGCCAGGAAATCCTAACAAAAGGCTTTTTAAATACCTAACGCACCCATCCTGGCTTTTACTCAGTCTCTCCTCGATTAATAACTATAGTAAGCAATTAAACAACTTGACGGAATAGGTTTAATTATTCTCAGGGAGAAAATAAACCCCTTTAGAAGTAATATGGCCGAGTCGGATGAAAATCGAGCTCTGCGCCACATCTTCCACTAAATGATAAACCCGCTACACCGGGAGCTGGAAGCAGGACAGACTGAGTAATAGCAGTAATAATAATAATACTAACTGACTTAGAAAAATACTTCCACGCTTTCCCAAGTTTTTACTTCTTTTGCCTAAAAAAAGTGTGAGGCTCACTTTCATTTTCTCTCGTCTTGGCGTTTAATCGGCGGGAGGAGGTGTTAACTTAAACAACTGTAAGTTAATGGTGAAGTTGTGCTGCTGGTGACGCCTCACAGTGAGAAACGTGAGCTTTCAACGTTGGATTTCTCAGGCGGAAGACCCATAAATACCTTCAGGGAAGAAAAAAAAGAAGGTAAGTTTATATGAAATTATGAAAACATTACTCGTGACTGTAAAGTCCACTGTGCTTGTGTGGGTGCTCTACCCTAGACTGCTGTGACAATTTCCCCAAGACAGGACTACACCCATTCAAGACACAGCTGCCCTGGAAAGTTGCTAAATTAAAATATACAGCCTCGAAGATGCAGCTTAGTTGCGTAGAGTCTATGCTTAATGCATGCTATAAAGAAACATTGAACACATACAATAATAATGTAAAACATACATTTAGCTGAAAAAAGCAGTCCAGGGAAATAATATTATAACACATGTAATAAAATGACAGTATGACGCACCTACAGTAAATAAAACGTTTCACAGGGGCAAAATATTAGTAGATATTATAATAAACCGAGAATGTGAGTGTGTTAATTAATCTGGTTTTGATCTCATGAACATGCAATTTGCTTCCTTTAAAAAGAGATTTTATGAATAAGTGACAGAAACTAAGTAGTAAACTAACATTTTAATTCGCAGCTTGCATAAAAATATGAAAATTAGAAGAAGTTCATATAATCACTTTATGACTCCTTAGAGAACCTATATGGGCACCAATGTGTTTAGCTCTTTTTCTTACCATAGGATACCATAGGTACTCTGTCTTGCCAAATATTGAAAGCCCCCTCATTTCATCTACTATTTCACACTGTTGTTGCCGTTTTTCTAGTTAATTTCACTGTTAATAAAAAAGACCATAGCCAACATGTGAAGAGTACGCATCCAAAATTAAATACACCCACTCACCAAGTGTTAAAGTAATAAAAATACACACAGTAATTTTGCTGTTGTAAGCTTGTGCTCACAGAATATCTAGATGTAATGGAAATGAGAATAACTTTCAGATTTGAGAGAAAGTAAACATCAAATTTGCACACACACACACACACACACACTCGAGTCTCAATATATCTTCTGCCCTGCCTGTGCCCTAGATTGACAGTTACACTGCCTTCCCCTCATAAGCCCTAGCACTACTACGCTGTTGCCTTGACTACTGGTGTGTCAGGGGACCTCATCCTGATCCACAGCAATGATTTTCTCTGACACGAGTTCAGAGAGACTGCCATGAAGCAGCGCTGAAAGCGAGAATAACAGGAGAGCTCATTCTCTTAGGCTTATAAATACCTCACACCAACTCCTCAACCACCTGATGCAGTCCCAGTTACCAGTAATTTGCCGTACTCAAGGCTGCAGCGCTGCGCTGCGCAGCAGGCTACATGCACAGCTAAAATGGGCGCGCTTTCTTTCTGTGCACTGAGCCATATCAGGTTGTTTGGATTGCATTCCCTTCAAAAGAGGCACGATGCAGAGAGCATTAAAAACATTTTCTCAGGCGTCTTTATCCAGAGCTAATGAAGGGAAAGAGTTCAGTGTGAGCCCTCTTACTTTGAAAAAAGGAGGAGTGGGGATGTCAGTTGTATTTGTACTGACTGACAAACTGCAGTGAATCGCCAAATCATTCATTGATACTGTAAAACTGTCTGTTTAGAGAGCGGAAAACCTGATAGTATTCACTAAGAAAACGAATGGATTTGATTCCTTTGTGTGATTTCGCCAAATAAATGACTTATTTAGATTTAGACATAAACTGTAACAGAAATGATCTCTTGATTCCCGCACCAAGTAACTGGTGTGTCATGAGAAGCACAACCCTTTTAGCACAGATGTATCTAAACATATGTGCCCTTAATCTCTGTATCTGACTGTCGTAATAGTTTCCTCCCTGTCCTGCGTGAAGTAATGAGCATGTGGGAAAAGACTGAACTCTTTTTTTTTTTTGTGACATAGCCCTACTCAGGAAACGAGGTGGGCCTAAGAATGGCAAACAGCAGTGAAACTGGTTTACAGGAACCCCGCCGTAGCCTTGGGGAGAGGGATGCATGCTGCACCAGAGCTTGTGTGGAACAGTCTCATTAGATGGAGAACCCATTGGAAAAAAAGTGGACCGCACAGAACAGAGAAGGCCACAGGGGCTGGGGACAAGGACAGGATGTGTTGCTGTGTAATCGAGGGGAATTGCAAACACTGAATGTGAAATGGAAACCTCAAGCGGCTGCTGTGTATCAAGCAACGGTCACAAGACTGTGTTCAAGTCGCCAGCTCTGCATCTCCAGCAGTCAGCGCAGGGAGGATTATTCTCTGTGTGAAACAACTCATTTCCTGAGTAACGCTTTGTCACAACAAAGAAAAAAAAGCTTTATTAAAACATCCTTTGAACTCTCAGACAAAAGATTGGATGCACAAGTAGGAATCAGTTACATTTTATCAGCACTACTGCACAGCTAATTATGCATTGTATTAAAGGAAACTAACAGTCCTTGCAGCAGGTACAAAAAAACCAGGACTTCAACAGTACTTTTAATATAGTTAAATAAACAATTATAATGCAGAGAAATATATTTAATCAAATAACCAAAGGTCAAATTAATTACTCTGTTGTCTTAAAAAGAAAGCGCCACATAAATAGTAGACCTTATTTGCAGTAGCACAAGTTTAGTTTTGGGTTTTAATGAGCATATTTTAGACGCACTGACACTGTTTTGCAACCCACAGCCTTATGTAAGCATGTTTATATTACTTTAAGTACCATAACTATGTTAGAGCACACACTGCATCAAATTATGAGTATCGTCTCTTTGCCTCAGAGCTTCTTGAAACACGAGGGTAACACTTTTCATTTTTCCAGTCTAAAATCTGCAGTGTTTCATGTGGCTTTGTGCGTTTGAGGGAATAAATAGCAACGCCCATATTTGTGTCTACTCCGGCTCTGCCTGCATGCTGAGCTGTCCTGGAAAAGTCCATGTGACACAGAGCTGAGGAGGTACTGCCGCTTCCTCATCCTGTTGTATGTTAGAGCGGAAGGACTATAGTCAGGCCTGTAGGGTGGTGTGTGATTTATTCGGTGGCCTAGTTAAAACAGAGGCCGCAGACATGATAATGCATTATAAAAATGAGGATCACTTTTTCTCTAGCTGGTCAGTGCTGCTGTGAAATGTTAAATTAGATGAGACACCACAATGCAATACCAGACAGAAGGCTCTGCTTAAGGAATAATAGCAGCTGGGCTTTTGGGGCAGTTGGTTATTTGGTTGATCGATGGATGGATTTCCATTAAATTTTTTATTCACATAGATCCCAAAGGATGAATCCTAGTGAACATGTCTTACAATCTGATATATAATATCAGTTGTTTCTTCCTTAAAATCTATATGAACGATTCCAAAAAAGTGCACCTCCTACAGGTGGCAGGAGACAACGCAATTTGATATTGTGAAATAATACTCATGCGCATAATAACATTTCACGTGATCTGTCAGTGTGTAATGTTGCTGTAGCTCCAGAGGTAGATTTTAAGGTAGAGCAGGTCATGCACTAATTAGAAGTTTGGTGGTTTGATCCTTGGCTGCTCCAGTCTGCGTGCCAAAGTATCCTTGGTCAAGATGCTGAAGTGCTTGTATGCATGGGTGTGAATGAAGCATGTTGTATAAAGTGCTTTGAGTGCTCAACCACTGTAGAAAGGCATTACATAAGAGTCCAGTCCATTTACCATTGCTGTAGTCCAGCCATCCCCAAAGTTAGGAGAGCTGAAGTCCCATGGGCCCAACCTAATCACACTAAGCACAATACAAGACAAAGTTATGCATTTCCCTGAAAATGTTATTAAAAATATAAACAACAAAGGCTGTTGGCTATAAATTACTAACTGCTACCCAGTCATATGTAAATATGTAAACGCTAATCCCAATATGTGGCCCACCTGCCACTGGGACACAAAATTCAATACAGGAAATTTAGGTCAGAGTAATGAGTAATATTACAAATTAGCCACCTCCTGTTAACAGTTTATATCACTTTTTATATAAATAAATAAATGTATATTAATATGTAACTGAACATGCTTGTCAAAAAGTACTGCGGCCGATCCTGCAGTGCCTTCAAGCCACAGCACACACTTTGGGAACCATCAAGCTTTTCCTGTGGCATCTAATATAATTTTGTCTCCACAGACTTTTCAGAAATCTGAGAAAATTCATGTTCAATGTATATTTTTTTAATTTGATGGAAAAAAAACTTTATTCACTGTCATCTACAACTGCTAGAGGTTACTTAATTTTAAGCTGTTGGTATTGGCAGTAAAAATATGCATGCGTAAACGACCTATGAGGTAAATTTTTAAAGGCGGACAGGCCCCCACCAGCTGCCTGAGGACTTTATGGACTGTTTGGAGTTTGCATGTTCTCTCTGTGGCTATGTGGGTTCTCTTTTGGGTACTCTGGTTTTTCTCACAATCCAAAAACCAGCTTGTTAGGTCAGTTGGCAATTCTATATGGACTGTAGGCATGCATGTGAGTGTGAATGGTTGCCTGTCTCTGCAGTAGCCTAGGGATAGACTGGTGACCTGTACATGGTGTACTCTGCTGAGGTTCCATCTACCCCATCACCCTGAATTGGCGGAGCAGAAGAAAACGGATGGTGGGATTATCAAATATGGCACTACACCAAAAGGCTGACACTTCTCTTTCTGGGTGAGATGTCTGAACAGCAAATAAATGGATGACTTTCAAAAAAGGTCCACTTATTCATCAACCTCGGTGTACCCCAGATGCTTCACCAGTTTAGAGTTTTATTTTGGTCGAGTACTTTGGCTCATGGCCAGTGTGTGCAAAGCTAATGACTTTCCCATCAGTCTCAGCTGTGCCTTATTTACCACAGTTTGGCTGGGTTTTCTTCACTTATGTTTTCCAAAGTCAAGTTTGGACAAATCAAATCTTTGAACAAATTTAAAAACAGTTGTTATAGTAATAGTAATACCACCACCCTGGTGCATGGTATAAAGGACATTACTTTGACATAACCAGTAATCTTTGCCTATATAGATACATTCATATATGATAACTATGAACTTCATTCTTATGCCACATGGTGCTCATTATAGTTGTTCTTAAAATGTGGTAATGTGGTTATTCTTGGTGGCAAACATTTCATTACTGGAAGCACGTGTTCTTTAGTCAGCAGGCATACAGTAGTGACAGTCCTCTGCAATTCCAGCTTTCCCAGATTCCTAATTTATAATATGCCGTAAATCATTATTTGTATTATTGTGTTGTGCACCTGCTTTGGTTCACTTTTGTCCATCCTGAAGCCCGAGTGACACTGTTTACAGTTTGAGCGACAAACCCGCTCAGCTTCCATGTCATTCTGTGACTTTGATTCATAAACCTGCAGGAAATTACACCTGTCTGACAATTATAAGAAATATGGCGTCTGTGTGCCCAAAGAACCTCATCCAAATTCACAGCGCTCTCATTTGTTCTTCACCAGATGGATCATTTTGGTTGCCAGAAAGACAGGAGCGCTGGGATCCCTGTAATTGAAAGAGAGAGAGAATATGGGTACAAAGCTTCTCTCCCATAAATTCATTACACGCAACACAGAGGAGTGGAGGTGTTATTCAGAAAGATTATTATATAATTGCACTGTGGGTATTAGCAAAGTGGCTCACATAGTATAACTGGAAATAGTTTCTCCTCTATGTGTCATACTTTTTCCATTCTTTCTTCCTCCCTACCCCCACACATCTCTCTTTCTGTCCTTCCCACTCACACTTTACCAGATGCATGTGAAGGATTAGCTCAGGTTTGGGCCAGTTTTTCCTTGGTTTTACAGAAAATTCATTTGTTTTCATATGTTATTCTACTTTGTCATAACAAATGCAAAATTCCCTTAGGGGGGGTTTGGCACCTTCTTAGCAACTTGCTAACTTTAAATAAAGACGCAGACGTGTACTTGATGACACCTACGTCACGTTTGCTCTGAAAATGTCACAACCTTTTTACTTACCAACAAACACGCTGCTTCATTAGTGAGTTGCATGCAGGAGGTTTTATTTTGGATGTGTTGTGTTTATGCATCCTCATATCTCCAATCATGAATGCCCCTGTATACATGAATAAACAGATTTTTGCAGAGTACAACCATGGAAACAGAATGTAGACAAACCACAGCAAATGTGAATAGAACCAGGTGGTCAAATGCTTCACTGTCTCTGTGTATATATTTATAGCTATCTTTTGTGTGCATGTGTTAGTTTAACAGGTACGATGCACATAAGCACTGCTGCATTAAAGTAAAATGAAACGAGTATATAAAGGACTTCTAGGGACAAGCTAGACATCAATAAATAAATAAAATCATTGCAAACAGTATTATATCATTAACAGTGATTAAAACAAGACATGGAAGAGCAGTCGAGAATAACAGCTATCTATGGTATGCATGGATAGCTGGGCAAGCACTATGTTTAAAGACCTGGACCCTGATTTACTCACTCTTTGATTTGCTCTTTAATCACAGTGTCAATTCCACCTTCTTACAATCAGTCAGGAGATACATTTTCCCATGAAGGTTAGGATTATTGTCAAAGCCAATGTCTGGCCTTCTCAGTAACAACAGTCAGTACCAGCTTGACCTTTTAGAAAGTGGCTTTATTGAGAATTACAATGCCCCAGGACACTTGTCCCTCTACCATGCAGTGAAAGGTCGATAAATTATCACCGTGCCTGACAATTAATAGTGTATCCACGGAGACCAGACCACCCCCCTGCTACATACACATGTGCACACACACATAGTGTTCTTGTAACATCTGCGTTGTAATCTTATCTATATTATTATTTTTTTTTTCCTGTGCATGGACCCTGTCTCAACTATCTCGACTTTTCCACTCAGCTTGTTTGCCTGAAAAACATCTTCGGGACATGTTTTCTGATGAAACGCAGCTGCAAACTGAGAGGAATTATTGACCCCATGAATCATTTATGATATTCACACAGGGATATTAATGAGAGTTATTGGTCCCCTGTAGGAGCAGAGGAAGCTGGAAAGTAAAAGCACAGGGAGTGTGGAGAAGTGAAAAGAGAGGATAGAAACACCAGCCCTGAAATCGTCCTGAAGGTGCTGTGTCATGGGGAAACAGAACAGCAAGCTGCGGCCCGAGGTCCTGAACGACCTGAGAGAAAACACAGAATTCACCGACCACGAGCTGCAGGAGTGGTACCGCGGCTTCCTCAAGGACTGTCCCACCGGCCACCTGACTGTGGACGAGTTCAAGAAGATCTATGCCAACTTCTTCCCCTACGGAGATGCCTCAAAGTTTGCCGAGCACGTCTTCCGCACTTTTGACACCAACGGCGATGCCACCATCGACTTCAGGGAGTTCATTATAGCCCTGAGTGTGACGTCTCGTGGCGGGCTGGAGCAGAAGCTGCGCTGGGCCTTTAGCATGTATGACCTGGATGGGAATGGGTATATCAGCCGGGCAGAGATGCTGGAGATAGTTCAGGTGAGGACCGACTGTACTGTGCGATTGATACAACAGAAAAGAGATTTCTATGTGAATATAAAATGATGGGTGTGTTAAGGAAAAGATGAAGAATGAAACTTTATACCTGTTATTTATACATACTAAAGATCTTAACTGAAAAGGAAATTTCTTTAGGCTTATAACATTTTAATAAATGAATAAAAACAAAAATAGGAGAATAAGTGAAGAGAGTAACTTAGTTCTACATCAAAATGATCATTTATTTATTTAAATTATTGTCTTTATTGACAATGAGAGGAGAACAATTTCTTGTCAAACAATGCATATATTTTTTTTTCTTTTTACATAAAATACCGTATAGGTTCCAATTAAAAGCTTTTAGGACTGTACTGTTTTCTTCAACAACTAAAAAGACCAATATTATTTTCTGATGATCAGCAAATAATTAAAGCTCTAATTCTTGCTGTTACACACACGTTCAGCAGTCCCCTGCAGGTGTGAGTTTGTATTTTCTGCTCCCATCATGCATGCAGGCTGCTCTTTCTGTTTTCCTTATCACTGTGGATATATTTACTCTTCCAGTATGGTGGGCTGAGCAGCCTGGAAATTGGCTTGGTCCTTCATGTTTGTGGATGCAAATGAATATATAAAAAAAAAAGAAAAAAAATAGAGACCATCATGCAATGGGATCACATCAGTGGCAATACCAACGACCTCTAGGACCACACACATTTTTTAAATGATTGTGTGTACACCAAATAAACGCACCTCATGAAGAAACAAATACAAATAAAAACAAATGTGGGGAAACGACAGATGTTGTCGCAGCTGGCAGAAAGATTTCGGTTTTCCACAATTACATATTTCTCTCGTCATTGATGATCAGATCTAATTTTAAGTGGTAAGTGTGTTCAGAAAGGCTTACGAGTGAAACAGTGGGGTCTTCTGTTGTCAGACCACCATCATTATCTGGTGGCTACAGAGAGCAGGTCAGAGCTTTCAGACAGTACAAGTATGATGATGTCGGTGGGAACAGTTATTTTTCATTGGCGCTGTCTAAAAGCACCACACACATAGCCAACAAAATCAATACGCACGTCTCAGCACTCATTATTGCCCCTTTTATAGGCAATTTACAAGATGGTGTCATCGGTGATGAAAATGCCCGAGGATGAATCAACGCCAGAGAAAAGGACAGATAAGATCTTCAGACAGATGGATATTGACAATGATGGTAAGACTGGTGTGATATTTGCGTGTGTTGTGTATATTGAGAACGTAATTTTTTTTTCTTTTCACAGGAAATAAATGAGTAGACTTTTATGGATGAAACTGAACCTCATTTACACTGTTACATATCCTGTTATTGATGGACAGTTTGGATGTGTGGAGAATAAAGTCGACAGTTTATAATAACTGTCAACAATTAGAGATAAATTGCCTGTTCAAAAAAATACACTCACAGCCACTTTCTTTGCACCTAGTTGGACTGGCTTTTTCCTTCAGTGCTGCCTTACTGCTTGATGGTGCAGATTCAACAAGGTAGTGGACTTTTAGTTCATATTGATATGACAGCATCACACAGCTGCTGTAGAATTACTGGCTGCACATCTGTGATGCAAGTGGCACGGTGGCGTGGTGGTTAGCACTGCTGCCTCATAGAATAAAATCTGGAAGGTCTGGGGGATTCCACCTTGGCCCACCTTCTGCATGGGTTTCCTTCCATTCAGAACATGCACGTACTGAGGTTAGATTAATTGGATACTCTAAATTGCCCATAGGTGTGAATGGTTGTCTGTCTCTCTGTGTTGGCCCTGCAACAGGCTGGCGACCTTTACAGGGTGTACCCTGCCTCTCGCCCCATGACAGCTTGGATAGGCTCCAGAAGATATCCCCCACAATATTACATCACCACCACCACCAGCCTGAACTGTTGACAGAAGGCAGGATGGATTCATGCTTTAATGTTGTTTATGCCAAATTCTGACCCTACCATCCGAATGCTGGATACTCTGTAAACCCTAGAGATGGTTGTGCTGGAAAATCCCAGCAGATCAGCAGTTTCTGAAATACTCAGTCAACCATGCCACATTCAAAGTCACTTAAATCTTCCCAATTGTGATGCTCAATTTGAGTTTCACCATGCATTGAGTTACTGTAATATGATTGGTTGATTAGATATTTGCATTAACAAGCAGCTGAACAGGTGTACCTAATAAGGTGGCCAGTGAGTGCATATTTTGTTTGTAATCCACTTGCCAAACATGATGGGTATTATAAAGTTGTAACCAATGCTGATGAAACTCTGTAAATGTTTATAGATGGTGTGTAGTTCATTATATGGATAACTTATATAAAGGTAAAATTGATGTTTACATTAACTTGTTTTTGAGAAAATACACAAACGCAGGTGGGGTAGCATTAGTAAAACCATATGAGCTCTCCCAGAAGAGCAGGAGGAGGTGGCTGGGGAGAGGAAGGTTGGGGTTTCTCTAATTGGGCTGCTGCCCCCCGGGATCCACCCCCGCATAATTGGAAGAAGACGGATGGATGGATGGATGGATGGATGGATGGATGGATGGATGGATGGATGGATGGATGGATGGCAGAATTTATTCAAAGAAGAGCTTTCAATGTCTTTCAAGAATCTGGGATGGCTATTCCTGAAGACTACTTAGAGAAATGAGAAAGTTGCCTCAAGGGTTTTGCACAGTATTGAGAGATGAGTTATCAAGTAGCTGTTTACGCCATAAACTCTGCCTTGCAGAACACATTGGGCATTTTGATTCATGTCATTATATACACAAACAGGAACCAAAAGTAGTTGTGATTGTTTGTTCATCCACAGGTTAACCATAAATAGTTTATGTGCCCAAAAATGCAACAGTCTTACTTTTATGACTAAATGTCACAGCTCAAGATATTTGGAGCTACAGCACTGGGCAGTGCATTTTTTATTTTTATTATTTTGGACATTGTGAAGGTCAAGTCGTGTCTCAGACTGAAGTTTTAAACATTATGTGATACCATATGCCGAGCCTGAAACCACAGCTGCTGCCGAGGGTAGAGGGTAAATTGCAGGGTGCACCCGCGATACTCATGACTGTTTCTTCCACATACATATGCGAGCTTGGAAGCACATTGAACTGCCTTATTCCATTTTTTGAGATCCAAAACAATTTAATGAAAGAAAATGCCTTACAATTAGCTGGCCAGCAAATTCTACTGAATCTGGAGCTCTGAAAGAAAATGATGTTCCTGACTACACACAATCTCTCAAACACAAGCCACGTGTCCTCAAGTGTACATGTGTCTGGATGGTCCCAATCCCACCTGAAGGAGACCTAAGTCTTTTAAAACTGGCCCCTCACATGCCGAGCTCATACTGTAGAGCTAACTCATCTGGCTTACGTTGATGGCTGTGTAGGTAATACAGTACAAGGCCTAACCTGCTGAGGGGCTCAGGGGATTCTTACCTGATTCTTGCCTGGTGTGGGGCAGCAGGGATTCATAATGAGATGGTGGGAAGTTGTAGAGCCTCTGTGATTGGTCACATTAGACACAGTGGGATACTGAGTGAGACTGATGCAATTCTCTAATGCCATTATGTAAGAGAAAGTTGGTGTTACACTAAAATAAAAATAGAATTTTGGCAGATTAATATAACAAGTAAAAGGAGACCTGTTTTGCTTTTCTTTCATATCTATTAAATGTATATTATTAGAGTGGTAGATGCTCAGGTTAAATATGCTTAGAGTTTCAAATAATGAAGTCAGTGCATTTGCAAATAATGCCTGTGAGGCAAAAGCCTGGATTTAGACTTTTTTTTTTTTTTGGTTTTGGCTTTTGGTACGGTGTGTTTTTTCTGTGATCAGAAATCCTTATCTTCATCCCCCCGGCCACC
>VOQJ01008814.1:38108-48226 GCA_015052665.1 Apistogramma diplotaenia
ATGCTTAGAGTTTCAAATAATGAAGTCAGTGCATTTGCAAGTAATGCCTGTGAGGCAAAAGCCTGGATTTAGACTTTTTTTTTGGCTTTTGGTACTGTGTGATGTCACAGAGAACAGAAATCCTCATCATCATCGCCTCGGCCACCCCTGCTTTGAGCGCAGCAGCGCCACCAGCTGTTCAAATCTTTGAAGCACAAAGTCAGGGTTGTTTCAGACACGGGATGAACTAATCCTTAGTTACGTTATTCTGCACCAAGACCGAGAATAAGATATATAAGGATGATTTGGAACTGTGAATCAGTGGCGCTGACCTCCGGAGTTGCATGATTACTGGAGTTGCATGAGTAGCACAGCAGCATCACCTGCTGGACACAGGACATGACAGCTATGAACAACATGATGTGAATACAAGTTACAAGTTATATTAAAATACTGTTGGTGTTATGTAGAGCAGCAGTGGTTATTTGTTATCAGCTCAAAGGAAACATCAGAAGCAGATTTTTGTGGGTATTATTTGCTGCATGATTCACTCCTTCACATTTCACTGCTCATGACTGAGATTTTTTTTTTCCTTGTTCCACAGGTAGATTGTCTTTGGAGGAGTTCATTAAAGGTGCCAAGAGTGACCCGTCCATTGTCAGACTGCTGCAGTCAGATCAGGGAGCCTCCCGTCAGCTCTGAGGACAGGGAGGATCACACCCCTCTGACAGGGGCTCGATCTTCATCACAGCCCCTCTCCTCCCTTCATTTTAACACTCCATGTCTTGATGTTTACATTAATGTACACTTCTGTTCAGTGTGGCTTATTCCTCTGTGAATTATGTGCTTTTTTTTTTATTGTGCACTACAAAACCTCTCATCTTGGTTTTTACCAGTTTGCTTTAAGTGCCATATCTTTTATTTATGCTTACAGAATTATAGACGTTCCAGTATTATGTCTGTTATTATGTTAAACTAAAAGGAAACTAATTAAATCATTTAATTCTATTCAACTTAATTGTTAAAATATGACACTGTTGGTCAACAGCAGCTTGAACAGGCACAGGCCACTGTATTCAACAAGCTCTCTATGCCTTTGGTATTGCATGCGCTCAGTGAAATGCATTTACAGTCCATGTGAATAATGAGGCAGTGATCTGTTTTTATTGCTTTTTATTTTTGTAACAAAAAATGTCATTTTGTTTTCACACAATTGAAATAAAGTTGTGTAAGAAAAATCTACACGAGAATCTCCCCCCCTTTGTCCTGGACAGACGTGATGCAAACACACCAACATTCTCATTCACTGGTTTAAAAAGAGAAGACACATTTAGTCACATCAGGTGGGACATTTAAGTGTTAATTTGACAAGTCCACATCTCAAAGTAGGTGCTTGAAGAGGGGAGGAAAGGCAATGTTTTAAACAGTGAATCAACAACTGAAATGTGACATTCGGAAGCTCCTCCCTCCTCTCCTCAGTGGGCGGCAGCTGTATAAATATGTGGCTTACAGCGTTCAGCAGGTATGTGAGAAAGACTTCACTCCGAGGACACGACACACGCTCCCCTGCTTCCTGTCCCCCCTCGTGACTGACAGATAATGTGAGAAACTTCAGGTCTCTCTCATGTGTCTTTGAGTGTATTTCAGTAACTGGGCGACCGGGCCTCCCATTCGTCCACGGGAGAGGGCAGGTGGATCACGCAGGACCGGGCCAGACCAAATGGAGCCGGTCTGGATCAGTCCTGCCCTGTTTGGACTCATAACTCATCCTTAAAATCGTCGAGTTCCACATCACTGAGGTCGATGTCCTCCTCCACAGGAAGCTGAGGATGACGGTGGAAAACAAAGACAAGCTGTTAGCAGAGACTGAGATGGACTAAACCTCTTCAAAAATTATTTAAAGAAACAAGAATGTTATCTGGATTTAAGAGCAGTGTAATATTACATAATAGTACAGATGGAGTGCACAGCTGCAGTGCAGAGGCGGTACAACGCTGGTCTATTCTATCATGCCAAGCAGACATACAAAGTTAGATTTTAACTTCAAAATGCTTGCACCAGACTAATGGTTTGTCCCACTTCAGACGATTGCTGACCAGAACATCGCATCTGGGGACAATGCCATCCAGTTATCCTGGCTGCTGTCTGTGTTAAATCTGAGCAGCCACGTTTTGATGTGCCTGAGCCCATTAAGGTTCTCTGACTGAAGGCCTCAAGCCTGTGAATAAACACACTGCTACACAGTCTGACCATTAGACCACTGTGACTCCCACTCTCACCTGTCCATCTTTGCCATCCCATGGTTCGACAGAATGAATCTTGGGCATGGTGCCACCGCCCAGTGTGGCAGTTGAGCCACGGCCCACAGAAAGTTCCCTGAAACAATCAGTTCATGTGAGTGACACCATTCGGCCTACTCTTCAGTTGTGTTATATACATTTTTTATTACTTCTCCCTACCTGAGGAACTCATGAATACCAGCCTCACTGAAGGAACCCCTGAGCAGAGCAAACTTCATCTTGCGCGTGTTGATGGCAGCCATGGCAGGGTAGCCAAATCCACCAATACCGAGAGAGGCCTCCAGGTCCATCTGAGCCCCTGCCTCAGTCCACAGCCAGCTGAGAAGAGCGCGCAAGTAGGCCTTCAGTGTCAGTCATATTTAATCATTTGTAGAGTAATCCATGACTGGCCTTGGTGCTTACCCCCACATCTTCTTCTTGTACTTATCAGCCATTTTCACCATCACATCCAGGTAGCTGTTTCTACCAGCCGCACCTGTTGAGATATGAGAAAAGCTGATGGTGAGTGATTCAGGGATTAACTGCTGCAGCTTCTGGCAACTCCTCCAAGTGCTTCCTATTGTGAGGTATGGCTTTACAGCTTCGGGCTGAAGCTTCTCTCATGCATAGGTTTTTAGGAAATTATATGCACGAGGAGCCCAATTAAGTCACATTTCTGCTGAACTCGTGGAAAAAAAATTCCTTGGAGGTAAAAATAGGAAAGAATTGAATTAGCGAATCAAAGTCAGATGTGTGTGTGTGTGTGTAGTCCCACCTGTGTCCAGGATGTGTGGCAGGACAGCAATTATACACAGCTGACTGTCCTCACAGGTCTTCTTCAAGAGGTCGTCACTGATAATCTGACAAAGAATTAAAAAAAACATGATTCTTTATATTTACTGTGTAAATGACATTTGTTCTTCATTTCTCTGAAGGTGTAGCTGCTCTGCAATGTTTCATATCATGACAATAAAAGGCTTTAATTCTAATTATATAGAACATGAACATATATTGCTTTTAAGTCTTTGCATGAAGTGTGAGCATGATGTTATGTTTCCCTTTATGGCACCAATTTTAGGAACAATGTCACTGCTCAAAACATCTTAGCATACTGACCTCCAGCAGTTCTGGAGCAGGAGCATTGTCAGAAAACAGATCCAAAGCCTTCTCGATGATGTCACCACGGGAGCGCCCTCCTTGGTAGTCTTCTGGCTCCTCACCTTTGCGGAAAATCTTGATGGTGGGAAATCCACGGATCTGCAAACACAAAAATCACAGTCCTTCAACTCCAGCTCTGATAAAGGGAGAAGTGAACATTCAACAAAAACTCAAGGCTGACAGTTTTGACTTTGAAGCTGAGTTTCTTCAGGCAAAGACATTCTGATTTAATTAGTATGACCCAAGTCCACACTGCAAACACTGCTGTAGAGCTCTGAACCTTAATATAATGCTAAAAACCAGCAGAGGCTTTGATTCACTAATGCAATTCTAAACAGAGACTAAAACAGCTTTGGATACTTTCTAACTCTCGAGGAAAGAGGCCAGTGGATCGTTGTGCACAGTAACTAATTTGTGCATTTAAATGTAGTTGAGGTAGCTGGGATAGGTCAACAAAACATATACCCCAAAATGTTCACCTTTTTAAGTTCTCAGTTCTTACTCACCCCATAGCGGCTGGACAGAAC
This sequence comes from Apistogramma diplotaenia, assembly GCA_015052665.1. Classification (NCBI taxonomy): domain Eukaryota; kingdom Metazoa; phylum Chordata; class Actinopteri; order Cichliformes; family Cichlidae; genus Apistogramma; species Apistogramma diplotaenia. Next base: position 42,052 of record VOQJ01008814.1, read on the forward strand.
CTGGTGCACCGTGGCATCCACAGCTCCGAGGCGAACTTTGCCCTTGGTCTGTTCCCTGACAGCTGTGGCTGCAGCTGCCCACTCGGGCTCCAGGCTGTCGACAGAAGAGGAGAGGGGCTGCTTGAGCAAGTTTTTCTCATCATTAACTCAAAAAGATTCGTGCATAAAAACTGAAATCGCCACTGAAACTGGTACAGTTTCTTTTAATGGCTCTTTTTAAGAAACCCCCCAGGAAAAAAGACAACGGCAGCTCGAAATGAACCGCTTCAGGTACCAAACTCACTTCTTGCAGTGTCCACACCAGGGCGCGAAGAACTCCACCAACCACACGTCATCACTGTCCAACACCATCTTGTCAAAGTTGTCATCAGTGAGCTCAACAACGTCCTTCTTGCTTCCGCCACTGCTGTCGCCACCGCCACTGCTCTGCTACAAGACAGTTATCTTTTAAATCAATTCACTCTTTTCCCCTTAAATTATTACATATAAGTGCAACAAAACAAAACCCAGCACGGATCCACTACCTGCTTGTAGCCAGAGCCACCGGACTTGCCGCTCAGCCTGTCTTTCACCAGATTGCGCAGGGCGTTCATGGCGCCGTCCACAATGGCCTGGCTGCTGCGTCCTCCTGCGTGGTCGACACACACGTGGATTTCAGTTAACACAGCCTGAAGCACCTTTACTATTTGCCTCTAAATAACTACAGGCAGAAAGGCATGAAACAATTATCCTTATTAAATACAGTGTTTCCACAGCTGACCCTGTTCACAGGAGAACTGAAGCGTTAGCAAACAAGGTCGTAAAGATAAGATGGTCTGAGCCTGCAGCTCAGGGAATAACACACTTACACCATCACGTTTGGGAAAGCCCTTGTGTAGAATTAAGCACACGTACCAGGAAAGTGACCTTCAGAATTGGATGGCATTACACTATGATTTTTATTATCATTTTTCATCTCTATTCTCATCGAGAATACAGAAGCTTCTGCTTAAATTGTTGGGGTCTCCCAAATATTCTTCAGTCACGTTAACTTGTAAGATTTTAGAGGAGGAATGCAGCACCCCTTCGTCTATTAAATATTATGTTCAGCTCATCAGTGGCTCTTTTTAGTAGGATTGGATTTGACTATAGAAAATAATTCATATTTACAAACAAAGCTGCAGCAGCTCCGTTCTGTACCTTGGTACTCCTCTGGCTTGTTCTTATTAGCTCCGAAGATCTTGATGGTAGGAAACCCTCTGACACCATACTGGCCACCCAGGGATTTGTGCTGGTCAGCATCCACAGCACCAACTTTGACAATACCCTGCGGACAAGTTGCAGCACACGGGTGGAGTCACGCAGCCTCGGAGGTTAGTCAAATCAGATCTTGTCTGACTTAAGATAAGATTTTAGATTGCATGCGAATAAGCAACTGTTTTACATTAAATTTGTATTTCACTAGTAGGACTCATCAATAACACATTCAGTGATAGAAACTGCGTCTTTTAAATCCAAATGCCATCATCCTAGGTTTGCTCACATCTCGTTTTTTCCAGAAATGTATAGTAGACAACGCCTCTTTCTTCATTAGTAAGTAACTGTTCCTTGCATCACTAAATATCAAATGAAAGCACACATATAACCATCCACTGACAGCTAATGTGCTGTCAGAGCTGAATATTCCTCTGCAACAGATGTAGGCGTTTTTAACGAAGACGCCTTCAGCTGAGAAAACATCTCGTCAGTCATTCTACAGGCCGACGGACAGATGATAACGGAAATGTTGCTTACCTTGAGGGCAGTGGCTGCTTTCTTCCAGTCAGGAGCCAGGTTTTGACAGTGGCCACACCTGTTGACAAGCGGAGAAATTTGAGAAAGTTAAACCTAAACCCACATTTAGTGATAAGACACAAATTAATTTGAATGAATCCATGTGGCACTTGTATTAGTCACTGAAACAAAATGTTCTGGTATTAAAAGCCAGTGAGTATTTCACATTTTTGATTTGCATATTTTGTGCGCTCAGCGCCTCTTGTTACAGAACGGAGTTTTGCTTTAACACGTTAAGACTGTGCAGACTGTGTGCATCTGTGCAGAAAATACTCTCACTTTATGTCTCAGATGAGCACTTCTATGAGATAGGGCGAGAGATATGAGAAACTGGCTGATCTGAAGACACTTGTTACCATTGCAAATAAATAAATAAATAAATACCCAGCAGAGTTATGAAGACTTACCAGGGAGCATAAAACTCGACCAGCCACAAACTGTCACTCTGGATCACCTCCCTGTTGAAATTGGAGGGGGTGAGCTCGATAACATCATCACTAGCTGAGTAAAAAGCTTGGACAGCGAGGACCAGCGAGCAGCCCAGCACTCCTGAAACAAAACATGGGGACAAGGGAAACGGCTGACTATTAGCAACGCAGGTTCATTTAGTTGAAACAGGCACCCCAGTTTAAGCAGTAAGTACATTTATCCAACACCAAACAAAAGTGACTTCATTCATTATACGATAACGAAGGCCTAGCTCTGTTCTGTGAACCTTAATTTAGCTATTCAAGCTAACCAGAATAGCGCAAAAATAAATAAATAAAAAAACTCCGCCAAACCCACATTCGGTTAACACACCCGCAAACGTCAAATTTAATATAAGCAGAAAGGCGCCTGCTGGTATCACTCACCGAGTGAAAGTAGCCTCATAGTTTCAGCTTTTCGATGTCCGTCTCCTCAGTTGGAACACACAGACCGCTGCCGCTGCGTCTCTCAGAAAAGTACATAGAAAAATCTCACCGTGGCCCACAGTGATTGGTCCGCTAGTGCCGACGTTTAGCCGCAGCCAATCAGCGTGCGCCGTGTAGTTTTAATGGAACCGGTACAGGGAGAGCGGCCGGAGGAGAAAGGAAGCAATGCAATGTAAACTGCAGCAAGAGATCTGTGACAAGGCTGACTCACTACATAGAGATATAATGTAATTGTATCTATATTAAATATAGTAGCACACAGCGGTTTTACGTGTGCGAAGGAAGGCTCAACTTAAAAGCCAAGTTATGCTTTTCAGTGCAAGCAACACATGCACAGATAGTTCTTTAATATTCACTGACTGAAATATAAAGAATGAAAATAAAACTAAAAACTCAAAATACTACGGCTATAAACTATGGCATCCATTTGTTACTGTATAGTACAATACTAAATTACTGGATTTTCATCATTTTAATAGTATAGCGTGATACAGTCTAAACTACAATGTTTTACATAATATTTCTTCATCATTTTTCAAGTGTACAAAGACAAAGACCTGATCCCAATACTCACTGACAACTTCATTAGGTTCAACTGCACAGCTGCTACTTAATGCAAATATATAGACAGCCAATCTTAAGGCAACAACTCAGTACATTTAGGACTGTAGACAAAGTCAAGATGACCTGCTGGAGTTCAAACTGAACATCAGAATGGGGAAGAACGAGGATTTAAGTGAATGTGGTTGTTAGTGCCAGACGAGTCTTTCAGAAATTGCTGATCTTATTGGGATTTTCTTTCAGTTCCTCCGTTATTTCCCAAAGGGTCACCACAGCAGATGGATCTGCGTGTTTTGATTTTGCTAGCGATTTTACACTGGATGACCTTCCAGATGCAATCCATCCATATCTAGAATGGACCAAAAAAGAGAAACTATCCAGTGAGCAGCAGTTCTCTGGACAAAAATGCTTTCCTGATGTCAAAGGGAAAGGCCAGACTGCTTGGAGCAGATGACCTACAGCAGCAGGATAACTGGGTGCCATAAGAACAGGAAACTGAGTCCATACAGGTAACGGTGTGGAGGACGTATTCTTGGCACACTTTGGGACTCTTAGCACCAACTGAACATTGTTAATGCCATTTTATTGTAGTATTTTATTTTTATTAGTATTAGAGTATTATTGCTGAACATGGCCACAGCATACCCATCTTCTGATTGCTGCTTCCAGCAGGATGACACACCATATCACAAAGCTCAAATCATCTCAAGCTGGTTTCTTGAACATGAGAGTGAATTTACTGTAAACAAATGCCCTCCACAGTCACCAGATCTCAATCCATCCCTCTGGGATGTGGTGGCAGGGGAGATTCACGCAGCTGGCAAATCTGCAGAAACTGGGTGACGCTATCATGTCAATGCCATAAAGAATGAAAGCAGTTCTGAAGCCAGAAGAGGGTCCAACACAGTATTAGTAAGATGCACTTAATGAAGTCAAAGTCCTTCAAGCAGGACTCTAGTTGGTAAAAGAGGTAAAAGATGGTCAAAGGGGATTGGTCGTAGGTGTGAATGACTGTCTGTCTCAATGAGTCTGCAGTGTGACAGACTGGCGATGGTGTGCCCTGCCTATCGACCCTGAACTGGATAAGCGGAGGAAAATGGGTGGATGATGGATGAAAGCCCTTCGAAAATACTGTCAGTAGGTGGAGACAAAGAACAAGACATGCTGAAAGGCTGCTGAAAGCCATTCTAGCGGTCAATTAGTGCAGGGTCCTGAAGAACTGACCTGATGTAATTGAAGCCCTCCATGTAAAAAGGTAAAATAAAATAAAAATTTATCTTAAAATGTGTATAAATGGGCTGATAGTATAAGAAAAAACCCCATCAAATTACTGCAAAGCTGCCCCTGATTGTCATTCACGTCACTCGAGCCAATAACGTTTTTGCACTTGTCACTTAAAGAGTCTTGATTACTTCATATTAAATACTTATTAATTAGTCTCTGTTTGCCGAACTGTTGCGCTGCATGATAATGAATTCAAAATGGATGATGGAAAATGCATCCGTTTGGGTGAAGACTTCCTCAGCTGTTGATGTAGAAAGGAATGATGTCAGTAACTGGCACTTTCACTAATTCTTGCTTTCTCCAACCCAACCCCGCGGTACACCTATCCCCGATGACCCCACTACTTCACAATTCATCACATGCCTCTGAAATTTATGATCTCCTGGCTCCACTGCGCGAGCGGAAGACACCCAGTGGGCTTTAAAAAATAAAAGCATGCGCTTCACAGATTATATTCCGGGGCCATTGTCAGCAGTGTGAATATTAGAGGAAATCGTAACTTTTAGCATAAAACAGTCATTTTAATCGAACGTATAATGGCATCATAATGGCATTTTGCATTTGCTACTATTATTATTTTACTATATTAAATTGGCCACCCACCTTTGACATAACTTGTACAATTTTGGGGATAGCGCAAATGTCTTTAAATTATACTTTAATAAATAGCAAACAACGCTTTCACCTTCACCCTACCGCTGTAAGTGTTTTATTGTGAAATTTGAACCTGGAAGTCTCGGCTCGGTTTGGGTAATAGCGTACTTGACATTAGGCGCACTTCATTGCCAACTTTCTCAGAGCGCACAGGCGCAATGATCACTGCCAAACACAGCTGAGTGGAACTGAGAAGACTTCACGCTGCATCCAGTTCTGAGCATACACATTTTTTTAAACCTAAGAGAAAAAAAATTAAAAGGTTTGGAGGTTTTTGCGCGCAGCCCCAAGTGACTTGCGTTTGCTTTGTCAGTAAACGGTTATTAAAATCTTGGCTGTTTTCTGGCGGACTTGTTAACATAATGTGGGGGTTCCAGAGGACTCGGTATGCAGACTGCAACGGCTCTGAAGCCAGTGAAGAGACGGAGATTGTGGTGAATATCGGCGGAGTGAAACAGGTGTTGTATGGCGACGTGTTGACTCGCTACCCGGAGACTCGACTGGCAGAGCTGGTGGACAGTTCACTTAAATCTTCTGAGGAGATTTCATTAATATGTGACGATTACGACCCTGACACGGGAGAATTTTATTTTGACAGAGATCCCGAAGCCTTTAAATGCATAATTGAGTTGTATTATTATGGGGAGATACACATGAAACGAGGCATCTGTCCAATTTGCTTTATGAAGGAGATGGAGTTCTGGAAAATTGGCTCGGATTTTCTAGACGAATGTTGTAAAAGCCACCTGAAAGAGGTAGAAGATGAACTTGCAGAGATTGCCGAGAAAGTGAGAACTATCCTGGTCGACAGAGAAGGCGATCCATCTGCAGGAGGCTGGCAGCGCTTCCAGATATGCCTCTGGAGGTTGATGGAGAAACCAGAATCATCGCTGCCTGCTCACATAATCGCAATAGTTTCCTTCATCTTTATCCTCATCTCCTCCGTGGTG
>VOQJ01008820.1:3142-18189 GCA_015052665.1 Apistogramma diplotaenia
GTCTTTACCTTACAATAAAAAGCGCCTTGAGGCGACTATTTGTTGTAATTTGGCGCTGTGTGAATAAAATTGAACTAAATTGAATGGAATCATGTTGACAGAGAACAGAACAAAAGGCAGAAACATCCACATAACTGTAGTTATACGATGTAAATCAGGTCAAGACTACTGTGCTTAAACACATACTGTATAAAGTATAAAGTCTCTGTAGTAAAAGGAGAACTTTAATTTACATGCAGTACAAGCTAAAGGCAGAAGAAAAATCCTTGAGCTATTTGTAAATATCTGCTTTCCAACAGAGCATCAAAAGATATAATTACCAAAGATGCTTTGAATGCCAACAATGATGCAACATGGGTTTTTTAAGATGCATGAACAGGAATAAGTGACTCAGGAAAGAAAACACACATTTTTTCCACTTAATTTGTGCTTCATCATGTCGGATAGTTTGGCAGAGGAGCGTGAGCCATGTGACAGGTAAACTCTCATTCATTTTCTTTGAGTAAATATCAACCTGCCAGAACTGAGATGTTTTCCCCACAGAGTGCAGTGAAACTGCAAAACGCTTCTAAATTTATCTCAAGTCTCCCAACACAGCTCGTTGCACAGAGGTAACATGCCAATAATTTTAACAAGCATGTTTTTTTTTTCTTTGCTTCTGCTTATGTAGAGTCTGAACCTCACGGTGAACCCTCTTCACAAATCGATATTTAGACATAGGTGTTACATCTGGTAATAACTTGCTTTTACCTGTTAAATAACATCCTTAAGTTGCAGAGGAGTGGCAGCACTCAAGGCCGCTCTGTGGGAGCTTCTTTCGTCACAAGCACCAGCTCACCCAATTATGCTTTTTTCAGGTGGGCTGACCAAACACACATCACAGCATGGAGGAACACTGATGTTACAGCAACAGAGATCCACTCATTAGCCATTGCGTCTCACTGGAGCCTGCTTTGTCCTCTCTGTTTTCTTTCTTTTTTTTAAATTCACCTCCTGCTTCCAGCTCTGTGCCGTGTCCAACCTGACCCCTTCATTAATAATGAGCAAGAACGGGGTGTGGTCCCGTCTGACGCTCGTGGCTGTCGGCGTGTGTGTGTGTGTGTGTGTGTTGCCGACTGCTTTCTTGATATGCAGAAATAGGTCCTGAGGATGTCCGCGGACTGGAGCAGAAAGTTGTGGGTCCAGCATCATTAGAGGAAAGGAAGAAATATTTCAAAGTGGCAGAAAGAGACTCACATTTCACAAAGCCTTTTGAAGAGGCTCGCGGTTGTGTCAAAGAACATAATCCAGGGTAACAGGTGCAAAACATATATCTAAGAAATAGTTTGGACAGCGTGCTCATTTGCTTAATTTCCAAGCTTTAAATGAGATGCACCCTCACTTGTGTGTGCTACATGTAACCCACGTCATAATGATTTTAAAACGGTGGCTTATTATCTCATACACATAATTACAACGCAATGTCTCAGACCTATAAAATCTCATAATGAATACTCAGAAATGGTCCTGGCGTAAGCTTGCAGCTATCCTAAAATATGTGTATGTATCACTAATTGGCAGAAAATCGCCACAAACACTTTCCGAAGCCACTATTTCAATGTTACTAAAGAAAGACGAGGCCTCGTTTGGATGTAGTTAATATAGGCCCATTAGTCTGTAGGCTGTGACTATAAAATATTAACTAAGGCTTTGGTACAATGTTTTGAGAAAGTTATCATGACAAGAGATACTGAGATCAGTAAGGATCTGAGTTTCTGTGGAAACAGAGCTAGCATGAGTATGTAAATATGCACTCTTTGATTTATCATCTTAACATATATGTTTTTTCTTCTTTATCATGCTGGCCAACATGTGTGACGAAAGAAACCTGTAAAAACTCTTCTAGTACGTTAGCAAGGAGAACAGGTGCAGGCTCCGCTAGCAACTTCAGTTTAGCATCCATGAGAAATCATTTGGGTCGACCAGCTGTTTTGCTAATGCTCCACCTTTATTTTTTATTAATATTTTCAATGTTCCGGTAGGTATTGACAGCTGACCACATCACATAGTGCCTAAAGCCTTTTAATTTAACAGCTATTTTTCTATTAATCTATTTTAATATACACTATATTTCCAAAAGTATTTTAAATGGAGTAATTCTTATATAGTGCTTTTCTACTCTAATTGAGTGCTCAAAGTGCTTATTCAGTTCAATTTTATTCACACAGCGCCAAATCACAACAAATAGTCGCCTCAAGGCGCTTTTTATTGTAAGGTAAAGACCCTATAATGATTACAGAGAAAACCCAACACACAAAACGACCCCCTATGGGCAAACACTTGGCGACAGTGGGAAGGAAAAACTCCCTTTTAACAGGAAGAAACCTCCAGCAGAACCAGGCTCAGGGAGGGGCAGTCATCTGCCATGGTGTGCAGTCATGTTGGAACAGGAAATGGGCCATTTCCAAACATTTCCCACAAAGTTGGGAGCATGAAATTGTCCAAAATGTCTTGGTATGCTGAAGCATTAAGAGTTCCCTTCACTGGAACTGAGGGGCAGAGTCCAACTCCAGAAAAACAACCTCACACCATAATCCCCCCTCCACCAAACTTTACACTTGGCACAGTGCAGTCAGACACGTACCGTTCTCCTGGCAACCACCAAAACCAGACTCATCCAGTGGTCGGTGTGCTTTACACCACTGCACCTAAAACTCTGCATTGTGCTTGGCTTGGATGCAGTTGCTCCGCCATGGAAACCCATTCCATGAACCTCTCTGCACACTGTTCATGAGCTGATCTGAAAACTACATGAAGTTTGGAGGCCTGTTGTGACTCTGCGGAAAGTGGATGACCACCGCCACCACCACCATGCAGCTCAGCGTCTGCTGACACCGCTCTGTGATTTTACGTGGCCTACCACTTCATGGCTGTTGCAGTTGTTCCCAATCGCGTCCACTAACCTGTCACAGTTGACTATGCTAACAGAAAATTACCAGTACAGTGTCCATTTTTTAAGGAATTTCTTTGGTACACTAATTATAAAATAATGTCAAGAATTTTAATCTAACGATTAATAAATAATTATTCACAATAAAATAATTATACTTGATAAGATCTCATTCAGATCATTAGTATCGTTATGAAGTGAATTACATGATCTTATGAATATGAGAATGTCCAGTGGCACAAATAATAAGAGACTTTCTCATTAATCTGACTACCTATCTACACCCCAACGAAAATAAAATCAGCATCACTTTCCCCGTTATGCATTGCAGATTTTACTCTATCACTAACATATCACACGATATTTTTTTCTATTTGTCTGTAAATAAGATCTGATGCTAGGTACAGCTTCAGATTTGTTTACCATACGAAGCATGAAGAGTTTACTGTTGGAAAAATGTGGATAAATATATACAAAGAATGTGAGCACTAAGGACACCTAAGCCCACACTGAGCCTTGGGCCTCCTCAGCTCTTTTGTCAAGGCAGTGCAGCTAATATCCCATCTCCCATGTGGAAATACAGACGGCGAAGTTCCAATGAAAGCGAGGCACGTTCACACAAAAGCCTCTCGACCTCGAGGAGCCGCATTCTTTCTCGCAGAGGGAGCCATTGTTCGCAGATGTACGTGAGGTGTCCATCACAAAACTCTGCAAACTCGTCTTTTCCCACAATAATAATCACATTACAAGAAAACTTGCACCAAAGCACAATTTGCTGTTGGATACATACTTTTCAAGAGGCTCCTGAAATGGGATCAGTACAGTGCATGGATTTTTTTGTCTTTTTTTTTTAAATCTTTTTTATTTTTGAAGAATCAAAACTGCGCAGTTTTAACTCAGAAAGATTACAAAACAGTGGCGGGTGCTGAATAAGTTCCCACCAAAAGGTCTGTTAACTATGTATAAATAGAGGGACTAAATAAAGCAATAAATTATTACTGAAAGTCGGAAGATATTGAAAGTCCCGGCATCCATAAACTGATGGGAGAAAAAAATCCGCCTTTGAAGAACACACTCTGAATTCTGATGATGTGTTTTTCATGCAGACACATTGATGCTGCCAGACAGGATAATAATCCATTTCTGTGTTAAGTTAAAACCGATTTGGCAGAAAAGAATGGAACAAAAACCTCGGCTTGTTGCTGCAGAGGATGCATGAATATTTCAAGATTTCTCTGGCTGATGTAGAGTTTGGGACAAACTGCTTTAAGTACACTCAGAAGCAGTTTTCTTTTAAAAAAAAAGTATATATGTGTGTGTGTGTGTGTGTGTATACAACTCTATTTTTAATATCTTTACTTCTAAGGTGTAAACCTTAAAGGGTACTTGCAAAAGTAAAAAAACAAAACAAACTATCTCTCAAGGTATAATCTGCTTTTGGAGAGCTGTGACCAGGGCACTCTGATTCTGTCAGCTGTCATTGTCCCTGCTTATCTAATTGACGGCTCTTATTTAAGACATTTTCCATGCGAGGTGCACAGACGCTTCACTGAGTAAAATCCACAATATTTTTACTGTAGAGCTCAGCAATAAAGGCCAGCACAGTAGAAATACTCTCCTGTATACCTTCTCTCAGACATGATACTCAATTAAATTTCAGCTCAGATCACTTCCCCGTGAGTCCCACAGGTGTTTTCACATGCCTTTCAATTTATACAGAAACATCTGCAGCTGCAGCTGAAAATGATATTTTCAGAGGAATCAATTTTCTTTTTATTTTAGATGCGTGTTACTTAGTAACAAATGTTTAGTACCAGAGAATTTCTAAACAGGAAGTGTTTTCTGCAAGATATTCTAGAATGAGTGTGGAGCTCGACAATGCAGCATTCCTCAGGAAAAATATACATTTGGAGAAGGGAATTAAGACATAAATAGGGCCCTGAAGGTTCTTATCTAGATTATAAATTGCGATGTCCTCATGTTGCCTACTTTCCAGCTCCGAGGTTGGATTCGGGGTACAGACACCCTCTCTATTTTTAAGATTAGGCTTAAAACTTTCCTTTTAGATAAAGCTTCCCCCCCTTAGTTAGGCTGCAATAGGCCTAGGCTGCTGAGGGGTTCCCATGATGCACTGGGTGTTTTATCAGCTAAGACAACTGGCAAAGTGAAACCATTTCTTACACGGCATCCCTTTGAGATCCTCGCTTAGACTACAGCAATACACTTTATGTTGGGCTCAGCCAGACGCTGCTTGTCCGGCTTCAGATGGTACAGAACGCTGCTGCTCGACTTTTAGATCCTGGCCCCACTTCACTGGCTCCCAGTTTGTTTTAGGATTGATTTTTAAATCCTTTCATTTTTTTTTAAATGTCTTCACGGCCTCGCTCCCGTCATATCTGTCTGATCTGCTCCTTCTCGGTCACTCAGGTCAGCTGATCTGGCGCTGCTGGCTGGCCCAAAGACAAAGAGGAAGTTCAGAGGTCACCGCGGTTTTTCAGTTGCTGCCCCAAAGCTGTGGAACGATCTTCCCTTGCACATTAGGCAGGCTGACTCACTCTCTGCTTTTAAATCCTCTCTTAAGACACATTCCTTCTTTTCGCCTTTTAACTCTTTGTTTATGCTCTTAGCTATGGTTTTATTTATTTATTTACATTTTCTTTGTCTTATGTCTGCGTTTTTACTTCTTTACTCTTAGTTATGTACAGCAAAGTTGAGTAAAATGACCCATCTATGCACCTGTAACACCCTCTAAAAGCATTGTGTCATTTTCATGTCATTATGAATATTATAATATATGATATGATATAATGCCCAACCATTGCCACTGCATTATAATAAGGAATAATAAACAAGGACATTGATTTCATTTAGCCTTACATTCATAGAAATATAATATGAGAAAGATCTTGAAAAAAGTTAAGTACCTTATGTATTCACGCAGACACAAAGACAGACTTCGATCTGTACACGAGATAAACATTAAATGTACCACCATCGCCCACCTACCACACATACAGTGAATAAGAACAATAATAATAATAATAATAATAATAGAACAGCCACTTGTCTACCAGAGTATGCCGAGGCACTGCATTACTCTTTCTCTCAGGAATTTAACTCGATACAAAGCGCAGTGACAATGACTGTCATCATCCGTTGAATTAAAGTGTAATTTAAAATGACCCCGTCACTTTCCTGCCTGGTAACCCCTGAGATGGAAACACCATTCCTCCGTCTCTTCTGTGAAACTACTAAAGACTTCATTGTGTTCCCGTGACAATCAGTGAACAGGGGCTATCGACTGCCTGTAATTTCGCCTCGTGCATCCAAGTCCATCGCTTTAGCGCATCAGCGTTCTGTTCAAAATGTTAATGGGACTTGTAATTGTACGTTTGGCAGTTACCATAACAAAAAAACGCTCTCATTGAGTGCATTCATCCATGCAGAGCAATGAAATTAGGTACATTTAAAAAAAAACAAAAAAACACTGTTGTGCTGATGATACCAATGCGTATCTCAGAGGTAAAATAACATTTAGTAAGTATGGGCAAAATTCCAAATCAGCTCAAATCTGATCAGAGGGAAAAGTAGCTGGGAATGAGAACCTGTTTAATAATCATTAACATAAATATAGACACACACCAGTGACGTGCGTTGTGGGTCTTGGCTGGTGAGGCACTGACGTCATCACATCAGATTTACCAACATATGAACCTACAGAGCAGCTTATTCACCATTTGATTGGCAACAATAACATATTTTGTTTAAAATATCGTATCAGTATTCTTCACATATACAAACGAATGTAGAAAAAATAACTTTAAAAAAAAGTTATCTTCCTAGCGTTACTTATAAATAAAGTCCATGCGCCGCTCCTTTTGAAGAAAAGCATCGATAACTTGTTTGCTAACTGTTTACTGTAGCTTGCAGTCTAGTTCACCAGCGCCCCCTGCCATGAGGCACGAGCACTGCGTGCCTCACCTAGTGTCTCTTTTAATGATTGATCAGCACAAGAATACATTACACACATACAGTTGTTGATTAAAAACACATTTTAATAGCGACATGCAGAGGGACAGCAATAAGGTTTTACTGCATAGCATGCAGCACAGTTAGCATAGTCACTGGCAACGACAATGCCGAGCCTCACCACGGATTGGCCAATTGGGCATTGCGCAATCCATGGTGAGTCTGTCTCTTCTTAGTATTTGAACAGTAAATGCAAAAATTCTGCGATTTTGAAAAAACTAAGCTAAAAACCGTGAACTTAAATGGAAAACTTTAAAATACAAATTACTGAATAAATATAACTATTTTATTTATTTTTTTAATTTTATATTTCCGTGATGACAGGTGAGGCACGTCACTGACAAACTTAAAAATCAGCTTATAATTACAGAAAATAATTTTACTACTTTTATTCAAACAAAATTTTCTCTTTACATAATAAAAGTTTTTTTTATTTCATTTAAAACTTTCATATGTCATGCTTTCATTTCAGAGAGCAGCTACTTACTCTGCACAGCATCTCAACTATCAAATGGGTAATGGCAGGAGCAAGGAACAGGAACAGAGAAAGCAGGCAGGAACTAATAACACAAATCGAAAATTTGTTTATCGCCGGCAGAACAGAACACACAAACACGGTGGGACTAATAATGATAATCGTGACCGTGGTTGCGTTGGACTGCAGCTCTATTTTTTACTAAATGAAGCAAGATTAACTTGTAATGGAAAAGAGGAAAAGAAAAATGTTTTCGTTCTTCATTCATGATTCACTTGTAATGTTTTCTGTCTTCTCCGTAAACATGAATAATGTTAGCGTCACTGCTGGTACTGCCGTTTCTCTATGTGCAAATACTTTGCCTGTAGTGTAATACAAGACACACAGTTATTAACGTTAAAGTGCCGCAGTTTCCTAAACAGTCTGGCCACTCTCTCAGCTGACTAATCATGATGAAATTTAGATTTAAGGGATGCTGGTGTCTGGGGGAAATAAAGGAGGAGGGGGATGAAGAATGTGGATAGGCAGAATAATGATAACCCAAAGGAAAACATCCCAAATATTACATCTGGCTAATACTACAAATAGTACAAAAACATATTATGCGCACTTCCCTGCTTGTGCTCGCTGTTTTAAATGTGCAAATGTGTGTACAGTGTATGGCTACATGAAGTGCTGTAAGAGTAACAGCATATGTCGTCCAGGAACCACAATGAAAGAAAAAAATAAAGCTTCATAATGAAAGAATATGAAACGAAAGAAGTCAAAAGGAAGGGATCAGATTTTTTCAGCTTTTACTGTGGATGGGTCATGTACAGTATGGCATGGTACCCCTCTCATCTGCTCACGTGGCCACTAACCATATGACACTAACTTATGCACCATTTTTAAACATGTGATGCTTTGGGGGGGTTGGGCCAGTTGGTGATCATCTGGTCGCTAGCTACCTAGCTAACAGTGACAATCACGCTAACTGCTAGCTGTACTTTTAGTTTGCTTTGTGAGTTTACACATCGTCACTGACTGATGATAGCAGCAGCAATGACAGCCCCTAAAATGTCAAAGTGTGAGTGCTGCCTAATGATGTTGAGTTTAAAAACGGCTGCAAATGGAGCCTATATAGCTTGGTAGCTATGCTACGAAATGCAACCTTTAAAAGAGTGCTACATGTAGCCTACTGGGAAGAAGTATTCAAAGTTTAAACAGATAGTGGAATACAGTAAGTAAAACTAAAATGCCATCTGTTCTAGATATTATTTTTTTGTGGTCCATATATTGGAGCCATCGATCCATCCTCTAAATCACTTATCCAGCTTAGGGTTGCTGGGAGGCTGGAACCTGTTGCAGATGTTTCCTTGTCTTCATAACTTAATCAATGTTGATTGTAAAGAAAAAAAAAACCCTAACAATTTTACCTTTTATCATTTTTGTAGAGAAAAATATTTCTCTGCTGATTCACACATTCGTGCTGATTTCAAGTACCAGAAGCTTCCACCTCACTCAGTAACCTCATTTCTACCTTTCCCCACAGAAGTGTGTCTATCAGACACAAAGGCAGGTACCGCTGTGTCTTTTTGTTTCCTTCTTTCTGATGGGTCTCCGTCTTCGTGATTGCACTCAGTAATAGCTGGTTTGTGGACAGGCTCGGGGGCTCATGGTGGGCTGTGATTATCACATCTCACGCTGGGTCGACTGATGGCAGGAGAACCCCCACCCGCCCACTCTCTACCCAACCCTGTCACCTTGCTCGCCCTCAGCCTACCGTTTCGCGTTACCTGCTTCGTCGTAATCCCAGCTCCGGCTCCACACTGATTATCCCTCACTGAGTCGCCGGCAGTGGGGCCACCGTCCCGCTGGCTCTGGCCTCAGCAATGGACAGACAGAACGGTGCAAGGAATAGCTGTACCTGGTTACGTTTTTCTGCTCACGTTGAGTGTTGTGAAGCAGGTCTGTGCTTCCGAGGCTCTGTCGCTTATTACATTCCGATCTGGCCTCCGTGGCGGGAAAGTTGTTTGGTTGGGCTTGAAGACACGGCCTCACGAGGGGTGGAGAGAGACTGAAATAAAGATACGGTGTTCAGTAGCTGCACCAATCAGCTGAGGGTTATAAGAGACAGCTGTGATTTTTGGAGTGCACAACAAAATGTCAAATAGGAGATTAAAATGGACTCCATATTAAAGTTGGAAAATTGCAGGCTGAAGATTGTCTCCCAGTTTAACCATATTCAAGCACTCACTATGAATTGTGTCCTAAGCAGGACTTTCTTTATGATAATACGAAACTGCTGCAAACAATAAGGAAGAAGCATAAAATAGTCTCGTGAAGAGCAGAATGGTGGGAACCTTGCTTTGGGCTGATATAGCGCTCATCTTCCTGTTCCCTGTTTGGAGTAAGTGGATCTTCAGAGAACATTTACGGACATAAATTATATTATTTTAGGGTTAAAGCAAGCACTTCAGTCCTCAGGTGTAAAGTGACCGCAAGCTGTTAATACATATTAATAAGCTACACTGTTGCACTTATTCCTATTCTGCTCATGAACACACACCACGCGTGTATTTTATTAAACCCACTTAGACCTTTCTGCTGCTGGAAATTTGCAGGCTGTAGCTGAAACTACTGTGCTCTCCAGTTTGAGAAGTGTTTGCTCACAACAACAGTGTTCAGTTGTTTGGTAAAATTAATTATCCTTCGATAAGATTTTTAATTTGTGAGACATTCAGAGTTACATCTTCCTTCAGAGTGGCTGCCCTTGATTTGATTTGAGCATCATTGAAACCTCACACTTCTAGCCAGGTGAATGTCACCTTGACCTTTGAATATGGAAACATTTTCTGAAATAGCTTGTTCGCCTTCGAGATGTTATAAAAGCGTGGTGCAAGAAAAGGCAGTCAAAAATATCCAGGAGCAGTCATATCTTCACATACACACTCTTCTTACTTTTTATAGTAGATAAGGTCCATTGGAAATTATATTTATTCACTAAATAGAAAAAAATTGTCATGATTCCAATTTGACATCTCATATTGGAATACATCATGGCCATTGCCATGAGCATGACCACTGAGAACAATTAAAGACACAACCAAGGTCGCCGTGGCCTAAAGCCCACTCTGCTGTATCATCTAGTTTCTAAACGGGAGCAAAAGGTGCAAAATGAAAACCATGTGTAGATACTGGGACATCATTCATTGGTTTTTCATGTCTCATTTTGAAGTCTTGAGATTTTTCGTTTTTACCATCACCGTCTTCTTCTTCTTCTGCTCCCTTCAGGGGTTGCCACAGAAGATTGTCTGCCTTCATCTCACTGTATCCCTTGCACCCTCCTTTGTCCTCCTTCCTCTGAACATGGCCTCTGTCTTTGACCAACAGCACAAGAGGGAGGCGGTCTTTATTGACCCGCGTCTTGATCGATTCGATATGGAAATCTCATTCTTGATGATTCCTGTATTTGATTTGGCATTCATTGTATGTCTTTTAAGATGCAGCCTCCCCATTTGTCCAGTTTTAGGAGTACACTGGCTTGTGGGCCCGTGTCTCGGATGAAAAGTGATACTTGTCTATTATGTAAGTGGACAGCCAAAGGCCCTACAACCACAGTTGGGAACACAAGATCCATGCTCTGGTTTTCATCATTGCCATTTTGGTTGGATGTAACACAAGAGGCGGGTTTGACTGTAAAACTGCTTGCTCAGTGGCTAACGACTTGCCAAGTATACATTGTGAGTGAATCCTCCATATTGAAAAAAAAAAGAAGCTAATTATGTCACAGCGAGAACCGTCATTATGAGGGGTCTTTCCATAAGGTCTGTCCTTCGTGGGACAGCCCAATAATCTTGTTTTTACATGGCTGTGGTTTTCTCTCAGCCTCCGATGCATCACACACATCTCAGTTTTCTTCTGTAAAAGTGAAACAAATTAGAGAAAATAAAGATTTGCCCATCCATCACTGTCAAACAAGGATGTCCAAAATGTCTCAAGCTCCTGCTGTCAAGGTTGCTAGGCAACAGGAGGAGCGAATCATAGGATAGTCCATCCCATTTAACAGCTGCTTAATTCTGGCCTCCCCTTCCCGGTCTGTGAAGGATGCGGCCTACGTAGGTCATGTTCTTCGAAGGACACAGACCCTGAATATCGATTTCTATACAATTACAACCAACCGGCAGATGCCCCCTGCTGGCCATGCGAAAGAATGCATGTTTAAAGGACTTTGGCTTTACTTTTCACACTGAAGGACATAAATGCTTTAAGATGCAGTCGATGTTTGGTGGTTTGTCATTTTTGAAAAGTGGGTCACTAAAACCAAACAAAAAAACAAACAAAAACATAAAGACCCATAGTGATAATGAAAAATTACAGTATATATGGAATCAATTTTTGTTGTTTGTGCTCACTCTAAGAAATGTAAATACTTGAATTGAATTTGGGCAAAATAAAAGCATAAATCGACAGCCCATAGCTGACAAAACCACCACCTTTAAATGAAAGTCTGAACTAGTGCAGCTGAGAGGAGAAAAACACCAACAAAAAAAAAAGACCCCAAAACAAATATAGTGAGTTAATTCAGTCAGTCAGAGCCGCAGGCAGTGGGCTACTCCCTGAAGCTGTGACACCAGTATTAGGCAGACAGAGTGGAGGCTTGCCGCCCCACTGGGCCCATATGACAGGGCTCTAACTCCTCCATCCCATTCCGGGCAGGCCCTACTGTTACAGAGTCTAATTGAATCCCAGCACAGAGAGCACAAGGCCCTATACATTAGAGTTTTGTCAGCAAGACCGGGGACAGTGTCTGAGTCGCTTCACTGCTTCATAATAGGGCTGTTACCTATACAAGTCACATATGGTATAGATGAGCATATGCGGGAGCACGAGAAAGACTTATGAACAGCCACATGTGGAGAACTGTGTAAAAAAAAAATGCTTACACGTGGACACTCGCGCACCTTTTTTTCCCTCTGCTTATTCCATCTATATTGCCTATTTTTCTCCTACATCAACTCTGTTTCATCTCAGCTCTGTGTCACCTCATTGCTCCCACTCTCTGCACGAGTCCACGCTGTTCTGAGCCACACACACACACGGCCGAGCACCATTTTGATTCCACGCTGAAAGGGTTACGTCTTATTTTCTTCTCTGTTACACTTTTCAAAGGCAGGTCCAATCACCGTTGCTCTGCCGCAGACGCCCGTGGGTGATTTCACTCCGAAACCTGTGGAAGCGGCATTTTCCGGACTCGCACCGAGAGGTCTGAGGGGGTATTTTGGAGCGCAGAAGCATGTATTTAAATTAGACATGGCTTTTAATTATTTTGTGGCAGTGTAATTTCCTAGCTGAGGGCGGTCAATTCCTTGCTGAAGTTGCATTTCCACAATTCCCCCAGCTTCTCCGAGACGGCACACTTTCAAAATCCTCAGATGATAGGGCCGCATATATTAATTGAAACTGAAATGTCAGCCTTAAAGGTCCCACCTGTGTTCCCTCGTGATGTACAGCGCTTTCACTTTTTTCCCCCCACTTTTAAATCCAAATAATGATGCAGTTAAAAAAAAAAGAAAAAGAAAACTGCCAATAAACATAAAAGCACATTGCTCCAGGCAAAAACAGTCAATAAAATATTACCAAAACTGGTGAACCTTTAAAATGTAAAGAGGTCACTGAGCGGTTGTTTTATGCACTGTGATTGCACCGTTCTCTTTAGGGAGGTGCAGCCTAGAGGAATTTCCTACCTCCCGTCCTCAGGGATTTAAAGAGAAGCTTGTTCCTTTTGTCTGAGCCTGAAAAAAAGAAGGTGGAAGCCCCGGGGTCCTCCTTAATCCCCTTTCATTGATTTCAGGTGTTCTACTTATCTCATCTCCACAATTAGGGAAGAGGCACTGTTAGCTTTCTTTCATAAGCAATGATGACAAGTTAAGACAGCTTTAAAGAAAGGGAAGGAAAAGCCAGTGGTGCTTGAATACAGTGTTACTTACAGAAACAAAAGAGGATCAGGGTGACCAAAGTGTGAACAACTTAAAAGCTGTTAAACTTTCTGGCTGGTTAAATCACACAGCCCCTTCAAGTGTCTCAAATTTAGGACATCCATTTTCACAGCCATATATATATATATATATATCTATATATTTTTGGCCAGGTTTAAGCCTTTACCTCATCATTTTCTGCAAATCACAAGCCTGACCAAGCATGCCGGCAGTAAACCACAGCTCTAAAATGGAAGCGACACTGCCAGCAAGATGCTGGCTAATGGAGCATGCAC
This sequence comes from Apistogramma diplotaenia, assembly GCA_015052665.1. NCBI lineage: Eukaryota > Metazoa > Chordata > Actinopteri > Cichliformes > Cichlidae > Apistogramma > Apistogramma diplotaenia. Next base: position 16,829 of record VOQJ01008820.1, read on the forward strand.
ATAGATGGAAGTGGGGGGGAAAAAATGACATGAAAGACGACGTCGTTCAGCCACGAGACATCTATTTAAAAACAAATGGAAGGAAACAATGTGCATTTAATATATTTTATGTTGTCATGCTTACAGGCCTTTTCGCTGCTCACCAGAGTGCTGGAACATAACTCAAAGGCATAGTTATTTTTATTTAACGCTGAGCAGAAATCCGAGAAAAAAAAATGTTATGCATCATTAATTACTGTAATTTACTCTCAGAAAAGGATATAATGCTTCCAGCACTAACAAAGGGACAGTGGCACACGACGGACACAGATATAGTCTATATCTAGAATAAGTTCCATCCATCCATCCTCCATCCATCCAGATGGTTAGTGGCTCTACTCGAAGCTGCTCCTCACCCGATCTCCAAGGGAAAATCCAGCCACCCTCCGCTTCTGTCTGCAGTCTCAATCTTTGTGGTCTCCACCCAAAGCTCGTGGCCGTAGGTGAGGGCAGGAACACGGGATCTTTTTAGATTCAGCTATCGCTTCACCACAACAGTCTGATACAGCATCCACATCGCTGCAGAGGTGGAGGACTCTCACGCAGTGTGCGCACGATGTCACACAAGAAACCTCTATAGCAGGACTTCCCAACAACAGTCATCACGCTTACATTACAGTACAGCCTTTCACTTTGGGCTGTACCAATGGATAAAAATCTGATAACTGTTCCTACCTAATCAACGTAGACTTTCAAATGTTACAAAAATGTCTTTATGGTCATCTTTTTACTTCATAAGCACATACTGATCTGCCATGCACGCAGCTCAAAGTCACCCCAGAAAAGGGCTGGTGGTGCAGCAGAAGCCACACATTAAAAAAGTGTGCATTGCATGTGCTATTCTCTCTGTGCCGTGCTTTCCAGCCCCGATACTGTAACAGATTACACTTTCCATTATTTTAAATCAGACTTAAACAGACTCCCACACCATTCTGCTGACAAAAGGGAATACGAGCGAATGCCTCGTCCCTGCCATCGTCTAATCTATTGTAGAATGTAATCTAGGGATGTGTGTTGAAACAGATCAATTTGGCGGGTAGATTTCACCTTCTGATTGGATCCAATAGACTGCGCGGACACCGAACTGCATTTTAATGCGAGTCCGTTTTGACTGCCGTCGCCTAGCGCTCGCCGCCGTGGCTCTCTTCATAAGCAGGAGGTAATCAGCCAAATAATGGATTTCCTAAGCCAAAAGAAAGACTTCAAGAGATCTGCGTGTTTTAAAGTCTGCCTTTTTTCCACATGATCCCCCCCCCCCCCACTCTCTTTCCCCCTTTTCCCAACTCCCACTTTTTTAAAAATATAAGGTGGGGTTAAGGAGG
>VOQJ01008859.1:2594-13043 GCA_015052665.1 Apistogramma diplotaenia
GTGTCGAGCCATTCACTCCTAATCACATCCTCATGATGGAGTCTAGTGTAATTCTTCCCTGTCCTGGTCAGTTTGTAAGTCAGGACTTGTACTTGCGCAAAAGGTGGCATCAGGTGCATTTCTTTGCCAAATTAATTCTGGAGAAGATGGAAAAAGGAATATCTTCTTAATCTTCAGCACAAACAAATGTGGCAAAAGGATAAGAGAGCCGCAAAGATTGTGAACCTTTGTGAAAATATGTCTCCAAGAAACTAGTGGAGACTGGCCAGAGTGACGGAAGTGTATCCTAGTACTGACGGAAGAGTCAGAAAGGTCAAGTTGGTAGTTGACGATTCAACCTTGGACATTCATGTGAAACGCACTACTAGGCCAGTGTATCTAGTTAGGCCTGTTCAAAAGACTGTTTTACTGCTTGAGGCAGATTAATTAATGATTAATTGCTTTAAACTGTTAAGACTGATTTGTGGAATCGAAATCCAGGTTAAGTGAAAGTGACATTGAAAAGAGAAATCACAAGGATTGTGATTTGGTGGGAGTTTAACTGCCATGATTATTATGTCAGTTTCCTGATATATTTGTTGTTTGTTCACGTATATTTTTGTATGTTATTTTCTTTAAATATTAATGTTTCATGTAACACGGCATAGGAGCATGTTTACATGCACCTTTGTTCTTCTGGGGACACGTTTAAAGGATGCGCTTCTTCTGTTAGACAGAGCAGGCGCCGGAGAGGCCTGAAGGTTGAAGTATTACTTAAGAAGGCATAAATATGCAGTGTTTTTCTCTTTGAAGATTTTTTTGTTGTACAAAAGGACTCATTTCCTCTTCTTTATGTGCAGCCAACGAGGCATGCTCGTTATGTGTTTGAACATTGCATGTTCATGGTTTTAACTAATGCTGTCCCTATAATGCAGTGTATACTTATTTTGTATATCATACATTCGCATAGTTTGACGATGGATTTGGCAATGATGAATAAATCCATCAATAATCATGGCGTTGTGTGTTTCCTTGAGAGAGTGAAAGCGAGATGTAGGTGATATCCAGGTGAGCTTCCCGGCTGCAGAGCCTGCGTGCTGCTCCTTCTGTGGTTTCTGCCCTCTGACTTCAGCCTGCAAACAGCTGAGCTCAGCCTGCTCTGCATAGGTTTCCGACTGTTTTCTGCCTGGAAATCGTTTTTTTATGGACAGGCCACCCCCCCCCCCTTTTTTTTTCTTTGCTCTTTTTTTTTACTTCACAACCTCGCTGAACTTGGAAATGAAAATGAACTCACATCACCCCTGCCTCTGCCCCATTTTCTCTCCATCCTCTCTGCAGCTCATTCACTGAGCAGCCGGCTTTGGTTTGAGCCACGGCCGCCTGAAGGTGCTCCGAGTCCGGCAGGTGATCAGGTGATGTCCCTTTGTGTGACTCAGACAAGACGTTATCACCTCCAAAGCACGTGTCATGACGGTGACGACTGTGATGAGGATGATGAGGCAGCGTAAAGGGTTAACGCGGAGCCACAACAAAGGAGCCGGCGTGTGCGCGGGAGGGGAGCTGGTGGGTGCTTCCTTTTAGCCCCGCCCTTGAATTCTTCATTGGAGAAGCTGTTTACAACCTCAGCGCGCAGGAGTCCCCGGGTTCACAGGCCTGCGGGGGGTGGGAGGGGGTTGCAGGAAAAAGACAATAAGAAGCGATGTCAGGCCCTCCGGAGCCGCTGCCGCGTTTCTTTGTCTCGTTTCTGTGAATTTAACGTGCACATGTCTGAAGCGCCACGCGCACGTGTGGAAGAGAAGAGAGAGGAGGGCGAAGAAGAGGAGTTTGTGCCGTTTCAGGCAGCTCTGCAGTGAAAGAAGCAGACTGTGTGCTGCAGCATGTTTACATGTGATACATGCTGCAGAGTGAACGGGAAGCGCAGCTGTGATTATTCACAGATCAGATTCATTAAAGAAGGAAACGCTGATATCAGCTTGGCGTTGGTGTTTAAGGCCAAATGTATTTATCTTTCCAGCTGTAAAAGCCTCAAATTTTCACCAAAATGTAACTGAACAGAAGCTGCGATCACTGTATTTTTCTCCAAAAATGCAATAAAATTGGAAATGAATGTGCTGCCAACCTGAACTGTGCTGACAACAACATGTAAATTATGCATAACTGTTTCTATCACTTCACCATTAAAGGCATTGGTTTTTCCTTAGTATTATATTGCAGATAGCATGTAATATATGTGTTACAACTACTCACATCTGTCATATGTATATACTTATATTATTATTATTTTATAATGTATATATTATGTAACCATTTCTTTTATTTCTGAATATTTTTAGAGGCTCTATTTTTATGGTGCTGAACAGGAGTGGCCCTCTAATCTCACTGTACAACCTTAAATAAGTCAAATAATTTTATATATATATATAAAATCATACATATAGACAATAAAATCTTCATTCATATTCAAATGACAGTTAATGGTTAATAAGTATTTTTTCATTTTATATTTCCCTTTTTAATAACTGTGATTTAAAAATAAATACATTGAAAAACATGTAAATATCAAGATGCCTGTGTTTCGGAACAGAAATCATAAAAATCAGACTACTGACTCTGTGAGTTTGCAGTTAGATAAACGCACAATAACGACTGTTAAACAGGTATTATTGATATTGAATGTTTAGACTCGTTCCGCTCTGTGACCTGTCAAACATTTTAAGTGGATATGACACACCGCACTGTACCGAAGGTTTACGGTGATTACTGAATAAAAAGAGGCCGGTGAAGCGGTGCTGTTTGCCCTGATTGTAACTGGCCTTTTTCGTCCCCTTTTAGCGCTTCTTCTCTTTTTGCTCTTTACTTCATCTGCAGTTTACATGCCTGTTGCGCGCGTCCCCGCGGTCCCGCCTCGCGCCTCCCAACCTTTCCCCCAGTTCGAGCGCGCCGCCGGGTTCACCGGGTTTACTCTGACACCGCTGACTCCGCGACCACGCCCCCCGACAGCGACGCACCCCGCCGTGGGCCAATCGCATCGCGCTCACGTACTGATCACGCACCGCCTCGCCCACGATTGGCCGCGGCTCGCTACACCTTTGCCTGTGATTGGCTGCGTGTTACCACCGCCAGACTGCTCTGAATTTTGTTTCTATGTTTTTTTTTTGTTTTTTTTGGGCTGCTCTCAGCTGAAGCCAGTCTGCTGGCAGCGGCTCAGCGCTCCTTACCGAAGCTCTCTGTCCGCCGCCGCTGTTCACTCAGCGCCTCCGGCTGCTCTTCCTTCTCTTCAGCTTCGCGGCGGAGCGCTGCTGTCAGGTGAGTCCGCTTGGCACTAATGGCTGTTTACGGAAAGTTGGTTCTGTTCGAACTGCGCGATTCCACCCGCGGGTCCGGAATCTCCGAGCCCGGTGTTGGGTGAGCCGCATCGCGCTGCAGCCACATTCAGTTTGTCCCGGCTCGGCCCCGTTCGCGTTATTTTGGCGCTGTCTGCTGGTTTATCTGAGGTCACAGTGAACCCGGTGTCTCCGTGTGTGTGTGTGTGTGTGTGTGTGTGTGTGTGTGTGTGTGTGTGTGTTGCATCTCTGCATTGCATCGCTCCACAGAAACTTTACAGATGTTGTCTTTGTTCGGATGTTTTGTTGCGGGGCTTCTTTCGCTTTCGTGTGGTCGATTAATTGGTGTCAGCAGATGTTTGGAGCCGCTTTCAGCCGCTCAGGTTTCCGGATGTTTTTCTTGGTGAAGCGAGTATTTTCAGTATAACCTGGCCGTGTTCTTGCTGTTCTCCACGCCGATTATCGATTAATCACCCTATATTTCTTTACATTATGACTGAAAGAATAATGATCAGCTGTGTTTATCGTCGGGCCTCCCTTCTTTGTTAAACAGTAAAGTGATCATTTTCAGATTAATCGCACTCTTTTGTCCCGCTGTTTTTAACACTGTGGCTGAATGATTCATTAAATGACAGACTGATTTTTGAACAGTGTGTCAGGCTGTTTTTGCTGGTTACATGTGGCATTAAAGGCAGCATTAGAGGGTTAATTACAGGGTTCAGACTCTGTGACAGCTCGTTTTCTTTGTTAAACCGGACACTAAATTTATTATTTTGAGGCTCATTGTCTTTATTTTTAATGCTATTTTTAACCTTTTGACTAAATGATTACTCAGTTAATTGAACCTGTTGAGCAAAAACAATCAATTATTAATTTGTGGACTGATGAATTTATATTCTTTGATCTGACATGAGTCCAGAGCTCAAACTGTGTTAGAGACAGTGTCATTAACACTGATCTTCATTCATATGAAGCTCCAACAGGAGATGCCTGCATTTGAATTATTTGTGATTTAAACCTGTGATTTATACCTGTTAAACAGTGTGAAGCAAATATTTGTTCAGAAATATTGATGCCTCGGAAATGCTGTGTTTTTGCTGTAATAAAGTAGTTAGTTGTTTCCAATTAAATAATTCCTATTGTGTATTTTCTGATGCTTGATTTCCTTGTGATGTGACTGATCTGCGAATCAGATTCAGCCTCAGTGCGATCCTGGGGATCTACACTGAACACAAAGGGACTGCAGAGGAAGACCTGCGTGACAACACATCAGGAGTCAGTCAGAAATAAGCAGGAAAAGAAATCACGGAAAAGTGTGACCGGATCGATAAATGTGTCCCGAGCTGCTCCGTTAGGTGTTAACGTGCCAGGGAACGTGCTGTGGTAATGATCGCAGACATGATTAAATGTTACAGCAGCGAGCGGCGTTTGTTTATGACTGAACCTCATTGTTTCTCCAACAGTAGGTGTGGTGTGTTCATGTGATCGTGGGAAATCAGAGCGATAAAGCTCCATCTGTGTGTGTTGCAACAGATTGACTTTGTTTTGCCCAACTATACTTCCTGTCGGGAGCTTCCTCTCTGTCTTTCTCGGGGCGAGTCGGTTCATGTCAGTGTGGGGGGAGGGGGGGGGGGGGCAGGGCTTGGTTACTGTTTTTTTAGGGCCTCCCATCATCTATTCTGGGTACAGGGAGGTTCCCCCTCTACCGGGGTGAGAGGGTGGGTGAACCCACTGCAGAGGGCCCCCCACCTCTCTCTCTCTCTCTGTTTATGTCGTGGTCTCTCACCCCTCGCTCACCCTCCTCCTCTTCCTCCCTTCCTGTTCGTGCTGCTGAACAGATGCCAGCCAAGCAACCGGGAGCCCTTTGTCCCCGAGTCACCTCCCATCTACAGTTTGCTCCCTTTCATTTGTTTATTTATTTATTTCCTGACGTGGTGGATGCGGCTCAGCTGCAGGCAGGAAAACTGTGACATCATTGGTAATTAGACGGTTGGTGAGCGGCTTCATCCTCAGAGGAAGAGGAAAGAAAGAAGCCAGGCTTGAAGCAGACGCTCAACAGTTTATAGGCTAGATGGTATAGACGGTGCATTCAGGTCATGTGGGAGAGAAGGAGGAGTTGGAAAATACTGCAGACAAACATCCAAACCTGCTCTGAGGTGGGTGGATTCTGTGGACCTCGGAAAACTTCCAGAAGTTGCTGACATAGTTTGAACCCAACACAAACTTCACTGAGAGTAGAAGAAGCAGCTGATTGTGGTGGTTGAGCTAAATGTACTGTTTCTATTGATGTGACCTCTGCCCCTCATTTGGCTTCCAGAAGCTGGCCAATCAGAAGTAAAGTGAGCTTTAAGTAGAGCCCTGGTGTGAGAGGCTGCACGTTTTTAACCTGCCCCAGATCTCTGACTCCGCCTTTCTAATCGAATTAAATCTGGAAACCGAGCCGGGCGAAGTGAGCTGCTGGAGCCAGAGAGGAGAACCTGCACGGACAAGATTCATATATCTGAGAGCACATTTTCACTTCCTGAGGCTTCTTCTTTAAAAACAGAAAATAATCAGAACAAGCTGATGGCAATAGACCAAACACTGCTTTAAACACTGACCTTTGACCTGCTGGATGTCCTCAGGTTGACCGTGTAGACGGACACATGGCAGCAGCAGCCATGGAGCAGAAGCCATACATCGAGTACCACGACCTGGAGGCAGCTGAAGCACTTGTCAGCATGAGCTTCTTGGGTCAAGGGTCGCACAAGCCCCGCCCACTGACGCCCACCTCTGACTCCTGTGACTCCATCCAGCTCCAACTGGAGGGCGGCGACGCCCCCAAAGACCTGATTGCCCTGTCCTCGCTGGTAAGAAACAATAAAATGTTTGTAATTTAATAAAACAAAAAGAAAGTTATCTGTTAAACCTATTAAAAATATATGCATTCATAAATGACCTCACCTAAGAGACTATTCTATACTATAAAAGGTGGGGGTGATCAAACAGTTTTATACATTTTTAAAATTATTTAGTCAATTATTTGATTTAAAAACAAAACTTAACATTTTTATTTTTGATGACCAAGTGTTATTATGTTTAAAATCAAATGAAAACTCTAGTGAGGGCCTGACTCGGGGACAGATTCAGGAAAATGAAAAGACAACAGCCTTCGTTCGTCTTATAGACGGTCGAGAGATAAAAACAAATGGACGGAGCAGCTACCAAAATGAGCTGGTTGATGAAGGACCTCCAGCTGTGTGCCAGTAAAGGTTTAATGGTGGTTACAGGAAAAAGCGCTTTGGGCACAACAGAAACGTTTCCTTTTGCTCCCTCTGAGCTCCATCTGCGGCTGCGCAGACACAGCAGCTACTGCGGCTGCGTGCGCTTAAAATGGTAATGCTTTGTACTCACAAGTGTCATCCTGAATACATTTCTTTTTCAGGTCTATTTTTAGTCGCTTATCAGGGATTAAAGCATAAAAAGTCCCTCGGTGAACGGGTGAGTGGGCGGGGCTTTTCCTGTTGATAAACAGCTGGTAATGCTGATGGTGGCGCCCGCTAGCAAACTGTGGTTCTAGCGATCTGTTCTAGCAGCTAACAACTAACAGCGAATTCTGAACCCAGTGAGCACACACGCACGCACACACACGCACGCACGCACGCACACACTCACACACACACACACGTACACACACACACACACACACACACACAGGTGTGGAAAAATGTGTCAGCGATGATGCACTCGGTGTTAAAGGAGAACTTTAATGTGGATCCTGCTGATGTGATAAAATATGAAAGTCCGCATTAAAGATGCCACAATGCTTTACAGATCCCACTGCATCACTTTGTTTAGCTTTGGTAAACTGACTGTGTGGCTGACAGCTGATTTCTCTCTCTTAGTGTATGACTCCGCCTCACAGTCCAAGCTTTGCCGAGGTCTCCACCACCCCTGTCCAAACCACCGCCTATGCTGTGAGTCCCACCTCCAAACCGTTCCTACCCCACCCCGTCCTTCACAGCGACCCCCATGGCGGCACCTCAGAAACGTCAGCACTTCCACCTCTCCTAGAGTTGACCTGTGTGGCTCCACCCGGCAGAGCAATGGCCACAAGTGTCATCCGCCACACCGCCGACAGCCTCAGCCTTCCTCTGCCCAACTCTGAGCCAACAGAAACCTCCACAACGCCTCTGCTGCAACCTGCGCAGACACCTCCAGAGGAGACGGATGACCCTTCTCGGACTCCTGACACCCCACCTTCACCTCCTGCCTCAGTGTCCCCGCCTCACTCTTCCCCACTGTCTTCCTCTCCAGTGTCCTCACCACTGCTCTGCCAAGTTTTCCCAGTGAGCAGCCGGACAGGGATGATCTCCGCCTTTGTCCAGGCTCCAGTTCAGGTGCAGACACCAGGCGGCCCCAAGCCCATCCTGCCCCAGTCTTCCAGTTCCAGCTTCACCCAGCCGCTGCTGTTGGGCTCTGGCGTGCCGCAGGGGACTGTGATGTTTGTTGTGCCTCAGCCGCCCGTGCACCAGCCACAGCCGGGCCCACAGACCATTATGACCCTGGGTAACACCAAGCTCCTCCCCCTCGCCCCAGCTCCTGTTTACATGCCGTCAGGAGTGAGCAACGGTGCCTCACAGGCTGACTTTTCCCGCAGACGGGACTACGTCTGCACCTTCCCTGGGTGCCAGAAGACCTACTTCAAGAGTTCACACCTGAAGGCTCACCTGCGCACACACACAGGTATGAGTCACCTGACAGGAAGGTGAACCACAGCTCACCTGTCAGCTTAAAACACTCACCTGTCCTATAGACACAAACTACCCACAAACAATCATTTTTCTGTCTTGTTGCTCCACAGGTGAGAAGCCTTTTAGCTGTCACTGGGAGGGCTGTGACAAACGCTTTGCCCGCTCAGATGAGCTTTCTCGCCACCGGCGCACACACACCGGTGAGAAGAAGTTTGTCTGCAGCATGTGCGACCGGCGATTCATGCGCAGCGACCATCTGACCAAGCACGCCCGGCGGCACATGACCACCAAGAGGGCGTCATCATGGCCTGGCGAAACCCGAGACCTCAGCAAAGGCGCCCTGCCTAAGGGCCAGAATAGAGGCCCAGTGCTTCCTATTGGCGTACTGGTCCCTGCTCCAACTAACACACAGACTAATGGTGCCCAAAGGGCCAACTCAGAACCCCTGGGGAGTGGGGCCAGCCACCGGCCAGACTCTTAAAGAGTGGCTGTGACTGGTTGTTTTAATCAGATCCACCCACCACATCAAGACAATGTTTCCTACTCAGCTACGTTTACACAACCTCACAACAGGGTCAGACACACCTGGACTTGGGTTACAGCGACTTGTTCTGCTCACTTCCTGCTCTGCAGGGTCATTCTGCAAGCGTAGCTTTGCATAAGTCGCAGTTAAAAATAATCCTCAGTTATCTGAAACCCACCCTGCATATCTCCCCACGTCCCCTCCACCCAAAAAGCCCACTTGCTTCTTATTGGCCAGCCAGCCTGATGAGGGGGAATACATGGGTAAACAGATTTAGTTCAAGCACCAACAGCTTCGTCTTGTACACACACATTAACAGCTTCACTGTGAGAGAAACATAAAAGTGGGATTAACAGGAAGTGAATGGCTCTTCCATATAAGGAATTCCTTGACTAGATGATGTCAGCTAGCTACAGATGTTAAACAACTGCTGCTGTTTGAAAAGGGACGACTGGCTGACATTTACCTGAAACTGCTTCAGCACACGTAATGGACAGGAAGGCAGAACAGAACTCATTTAGGCCGTCCTGTAAAGGAGGAGGAGGCACTCAGAGTAATCTAGTTCTTCTCTGTAGTCATGCGGCTGTGGGCTGTAACGCATCTTAGTGCGGCCATTTTCCCGTCACTTTTGTTCATGTAAACGTAGCCGTTGGCGGAGGACGGTGAGTCTTCTCCGCCCTTCTCAGGACATTTTACCCCACAAACCACAAACACACCGCCGCAGGAGGAAGAGGAGGAGGACCTCAAAGCACCAGGCTGCTGCTCACTCACGGACAGACGCAAACAGAAAGCCGACGTTGCACTGGAATATTTTTGAATCTCGCTTGTTTTTGTACTCTTGCCGTGTATCATCACGTTTACTTCACTTTACTGCACTCTTATTGTTCGCCAAAGCCTCGGTGTTGTGCTTCTCTCTGACTGTACATATTGTAAATATATTGATATCTATATGAATGTTACGTGTATCCCAATCTGCATTTATTGACAGTACGAGATTCTGATATTTTAAAAAAGTCAGTGGACAGTATTCATCACTGTGATACTACCTACTATCTTTGCTTTACACATTATTATTATTTAATAAACATTTGTTGAGGAAAAGTGCTGTTTTTGATAGCTTGATTTTTTTGGCCCATAGTGTAGCCAGTAAAAATACCTCATGTTATTAAATGTTATTCTAAATAATAACAGCTTATATTAAAATAACACTTTTTTTCGGAGCATTTGCCTGTAGCCACGGTGATGGTACAGAAAATGGCTTTTATAATAAAAGGTTACCCGAAGCACATGGCTGGTTTGTGGTTATTTTGGGGCTGAAGCTGAAAAGGTGAGTGTGCTTGTGTGTCTGGATTTAATTCAATTCAATTTTATTCATACAATGCCAAATTACAACAAACAGTCGCCTCAAGGCACTTTTTATTGTAAGGTAAAGACCCCCTGTGAGCAAACACTTAGTGACAGTGGAAAGGAAAAACTCCCTTTTAACAGGAAGAAACCTCCAGCAGAACCAGGCTCAGGGAGGGGGGGTCATCTGCTGTGAGGGTGGGGCTAAGGAGAGAGAGACAGACTTATTAATAATAAGTATCCTAGCAACCACAAGTAAGCCAGCAGTCTGAGAGCGAAGTGCTCTGCTGGGGTGATATGGTACTATGAGGTCTTTAAGATAAGATGGGCCTGATTATTCAAGACCTTGTATGTGAGGAGAAGGATTTTAAATTCTCTTCTAGATTTAACAGGGAGCCAATGAAGAGAAGCCAATATGGGAGAAACATGCTCTCTCTTTCTAGTCCCTGTCAGCACTCTAGCTGCAGCATTTTGGATCAGCTGAAGGCTTTTCAGGGAGCTGTTAGGGCAGCCTGATAGTAATGAATTACAATAATCCAGCCTAGAA
>VOQJ01008865.1:13949-30449 GCA_015052665.1 Apistogramma diplotaenia
CGGTCAGCTTCTGACCTCCAGCTGTGATGGAGACAGTGGACCAAACACACACACACACACACACACCAAATTCAGCAGGTAATGCTTCTGCGCTTATAGCAGATGAAATACAGTAACATCAGCCTTTACTTTGGGATTCAGCTACAGCTGTTCCCTCACCAAACATTTAAATTAAGCTACTTTTGGATTTGGTCAGAGAACCTTCCATCTATTGATTTATAACAAAGCCATGAAAAGACTGTTAAATTCAGGTTATTTAAAAAATTATTAAATCCAGTATAGGAGCAAATCAAATGAGTATTTCATTTTATGTCTCGAATTGAGACATTTTCTGATCATGTTTTGCATTAAAACACGATGAAAAAAATGTGCATTTCTGGCTTATTTACAACTGTAATGGTACAATAACAATAACAATGGCCTCACGGACCTTGTGCAGGCAGGAAGTAGGCCAGTACAACCAGTGACGAGATAAGGGAACAGGGCAGGATGACATTGATGATGTAGAAGAGGGGTTTTCTTTGGATGACCAGATTGAACATGATCTCCTGATATTCCAGGTCATCTGGGGAATACCGAGTGTTGATCATCTTCCTGGCTGGACGATGGACGATGGCCCACTCACCATTCTCTGAGGGGGTATAAATTTGATAAGCTGGAGAGGAATTGCAAGTTTTCAAAACTGGAATATTATGATTGTGTATGTGAACTTTTGATAAGACGGTGATCTGCCCATATGCCCCATCACAGCTGCAATTTGGGTAAGCTGTTAAGAGGATGGATGGATGGATGGATGGATGGATGGATGGATGGATGGATGGATGGATGGATGGATTATTCAAAGTACCTGTGAAAGCCTGAGGGTCAATGTCCACCCATTCGATAATCTCTCCAGTTTCTCCTACAGCCAAGGTGAGATCCACTTCATTGGCACTGTATGTCTGGGACCTGTGGTTGTGGCAGTGGAGACAAAATAGAATGGAAATGAATGAATCAAGAATGACTTGCATATAGCATGCATGTATATTTCAAACATCAGATAAATCACTTCACACCTGAATGCTAATGTGCAGTTTTGATAATCAAATGGGAAGTAGGTGATCTCAATGGCGCATGTGCTCCGATAGATAGCAGGAGGCAGCCAGTAAATCCCACCATCGCTGAAGATCAACACATTGGCATAGTACGCCACATCAAATTTGCCATCAATGCTTTGGAAAAAGACCAGAATGGGTTAGCAACAAAACCTTCTAGAAAATTACTCCAAAAACAAACGCAGGCAGAATTCCACTCCGTTTTGTGAGTGTCTTACTTGTTCTCGAGGACTATGTCGGGAAGCCAAACAGTTTTGCACGGGACACGAATAACCTCAATACCATAATACCGAGATGCATTCCAGGCAAGGCGGTAATCATTCCATTGCTGTGGTTTGAGAGAAAGGTCACTGCTGATATTAAAAGCTGGGCACGGCCGAGGGCCAATGAAAATGAACTTGCTACCAAAGGCCTTGTACAAAGAAAGCAAAAGCACAACTATGGAGAGAGGGACAACTCACAATCTCAATCCACACGTTAGTTGTAAGAGTCTCCTCCTTTTCATTCTGTGGTATGAGAGAAGAAGCAGATTGAGGTGTGCAGATCATGGACCATTACCCTGCTCCGTTACTGTGTTAAATGCACACCAGAGAGGTGATTAAAGCTTTCAGATTATAAATCATATTTTTTTCCATAGTGCTTTTGTATATGTTTAATGTGCACAAAGTTTTATTTTAACAAGTAGCAAGATAGAACCTTTACCAGGGAGATAAGGTTAGTGAGGGTCAGCTTGATCTGAACCCCCACCTTGTCGTCAGGATGAACGACCGGACGTATATTCTTGTTGTAGTCTTTGAACAAGTCCCCGATCAGCTCTGTCTCCTCATTAGATTGCACTGCATGAAGAAAAAGACTTACATAATAAAATGTCTGGTTATTATAAACCTTGCAAACACATATAATCTTATAGTCTTTCTGTTTGTATTGCCAAACTAAGTTTAGCTATCTGCCTATTAGTACTCTCCAAAAGTATTAATAAGGACAAATATAATTTTATTGTACACTAGGATGTACCACACCTCTCACCCTGTGTGAACTGGGATAGGCTCCAGCCTGTGGAGATCTACCAGTGCACGACTCTAGGGTTCAGAGATTAGCCTTTAAACTTCCATTACATCGTACTCCTTAAGTACTACCACAACTCCTCCTGACCATATATCTGAACAAAGGCCAAGAGAGACTAGGAGGGACTAACTGGAAGTTATTTCTGACCACTCGCTTCTTCTCTGCCAGCTGTCACTATCCATAGCTCACATTACATAGCGGTTAAACTGGGTCATCTACAATAATCATCAATATTATCATTAGGCAAAAATGGTGACAGTAATGCATACTACGAAGCAGTTAATATGTCATCCCAAATGCAGCAATAAGTGTTTCAACTTTGGCCGATACCCCACTGAGTTTCTAAGCAGTGCTTCCCTCGAATTTCATCCTTGATTTAAAAAAAACAAAAACAAAACAAATATATTACTCAGCACAAAAAAGTAAAGAAATTTACAACAGCTTATTCTGCTATTGGCATTTATTGGACTGGATGACTGAAGCCCGAAGAACAAGACATACTGGTAATTTAACAGTTTATTTATTTAACAAACTGGGGCCTCAGTAGCATGAGCAAGAACCATTCACAGCCACAGCAGCCTGGCACCTCCTCCTCCTGCTGGTTACCAGCTTGGTCACACACTGCTACGGGGTGGCATCCCATTCTTCAACCTGCATTTATCACAAGTCAGCCTCTGTTGTTGTGTTTGTCGCTCTGGCACAAACAGTGCACCCAAGTTGATCTCACAAGTGTTCAAGAGGGGTTGAGGTCAGGCCTCCTGGCAGCCCTGTGAGACCAGAGATTGGCTGTTTGTTGTCTGTTCCAGATAGTCTGGATTGAGAGCTGTCAGCCATATCATCGCTCTCTTTATATATATATATTGACTGCAAAGATATAGAAGACTTTCCATGGTTCTCGAGTGCTGACAGGGTGAGGTATTCTTGTGGTGTTATCTCCTTGGGATGCCCACTTCACAGCCTGTCTCTAACATCTCCTGTTATATGGAGCTTCACATTCAATTTGAAGATGGTGCTAGGGCTCACTCCAAATGATGCTGCAATTTGGTTTAAATGCTAAGTTTATTTCTTTAAAAAACGGCTCTGATATTTATGTTTGTTAAATATAAAATGACATTGTAATCCTCACCTTTGGTGTTGGTTATTCTCTAATATTACGACAATGCAAAGACACTGTGCTGATTTAGTCTACTTTTATATCCAGTAACTTTGATGTCCAAAAGCAAATTCAGCACTGGATTGCCTTGTGAGCTATACAGCATGCAGTATACTTCTAAATACAGTTCAGTATGTGCATTCAAATATGGTGGCAAGTGTTTCGACCTCATCATTTCCTGTAGTTGACACAATAAATCAGCTCAGGCAGGCAGACAGGAGTGGAAATTAGAGGCAGAAAGGATACAGTGGTCACTTTGATAGTAGCTAGTGTACAGTGAGATTTTTTGTGTGTGTGCGTTTTAGCTAACATTTATGGTAACAGGAAAGCAGGTGGACAAGTAAACATTACAATATCGATGTTCATTTGTGGTAAATCCATATCATATAACCCAGCTGACTCTTTCTGTGTGTTCATCTTCATGGGACAGTTTTTTACAATTTGTAACACACCATAACTGGTTCTTTCAGAAAACATATAACTTTACATCGAATCTCAAAATATACACAGTTTTGTCACACACACACACTTACTTATCAACTGTAGGCCTGTGAGAATAAAACGGTCCTAACTGACCTCAGGTCAGCAGGCAGCTTGTCCCAAAGAACAGGGCAACATGTTCTCCAATCGAACAGGACCGCAGTAAGAGAAAACACCATCAGCACACTACGTTTGAATTCTGGGAACAGTTAAAACATCTACACCTGGTGACCTGAGAGGTCTCCTAGTGTTGACACTGAGCAACTCAGAGATGTACAGCGGTACCAAAGCACTGTGTGCTTTTTGAACTGGTAGAAGAATTTTAAAGGCAATTCTGTGTGGATATAAGTGATATAACACAACTACATGTAAATGTCAGCAAACAGTTGGCAAGCAATAGATGAAGCCCATAATGATCCAAAGTCAACGAGCTGCCGTTTCCCCACGCGCAAAGACAAAATGATCAAATTATACTGTAGCCATTAAAAATCACTGCATCCCGGAAATGCAAGATCTCTGGAGAAATGGACTCCTGAATATCTTTAAAGAAATCTGAGCAGCGTTAAAAGTCAAGCACGCGGAGCAAAAGAAGGTTGAAGAGGATGACCAAGTGGAAGAGCAAAGACTATTTCTGCCTGATGTAATTTGTGGTGCTGTTGTTCATAACACTACTAATACATGGCACAAACACAGGGAAGGTGGACACTGTATCAACTCTTGCACCGCATGAATTGATACACTGCTTCAGGAGAAAAGAAAGCATGCAGATGCAGTCATCGCATTTTTCACCTGGGCTGTTTGCTTGTGTCAGGCGGCTTTGGTTTGTGCCCCATTCAGTGCTTCACAGATGTAAATGACTCTCTTTATTATTTTACCCGCATATTCCTCGGTGCAGTAGAGGATATTTTCTCAGTGTGGTGTAGGAAGTTTGTTTTTTATGGAAATCCCGACACATGAGAAAAGCTGTTCATTTTCATTCAGGAAGCCTGTGTGTTAACAGCAGGAATTCTAACGTATGTACAGTGCCATAATACAAAAAAATATTGTTTTCAGACAAAAAAATTACCTTTTGGTAAGAAAGCTTTGAATTAATTTCACAGCAGTCATGCACATTGGATTGCTTGTGTGTGTCATCTGAGGACAAAGTTTCATTTTGATCAGCACGCAGCTGCTTTCACTTTCCCATAGCAAAATGATGACTGGTTAGCAGGAAAAAAAAACTAAACGTGAGAAATAAATACATTTTAATGTAATGAAGCAAAAAGAAGTGGAACAAGAGGAAGTGTCTGGTCCCGTGAGATGATTCCAGCTCATCATGTTCTGAACATAAACACTCCAACACCCGAGGAGGAGCAGAGATTCCTGAATTCATGCCCTCATGCCAACACCATAGTTTCAACTGGTGCTATCAAAAAGTAACAATGATTACATCAGTTTACTCTAAAAACTCTTACAGTCCTGCATAACTGCAGTCAACAGAACAGCAGTCCTACTGTTGCTGTCATGAAACAGCATGGAGGATGTTTTGCTTTCCTTCTGATTTATTAACTGACCTTTAGTGCTCATCTGATTACATCAATTAAACTTAATGATTATGGAACAGATGACCCCAGTGGACACCAGTACTTATATAGTACTTTGTATGTGATTAACCTTATATGCCACATATAAAAATAAACTATTCAAGTGTATAAGTAAATCAAATATTCTAGGACCTTTTGAAAGCTTTCATGAGCTCTAAAGCACAGGAAGTTTTCGTTATCCTGCCATTTACCATAAGAAGCTAAGTGCACTGCCAGTCAGTGAGGATGTGGCAAAGGTTTACAACTGCGTCACTTACCCAGTCCCACTAAAGTCCCGAGAATAGTTACAACTCCGAAAGCTGTCCAAAGATTACGCACTGCCATCATATTCCAACTTCTCTCCGCTCCTCTGCGCTGCACTGCACTGTATTCAAATATGAAGTCTAAGAGATCGAGAAAGACAGCAAGACTAAAGACAGATGAAGAGCTCTAAATCCCCCTACCAAACACCCTGACAGTCGCCCACCACGGCTGTCTCTATCCTGGGTTCAGATTACACACCAGCTGGAAGCACTAAACCAGGACTTACAGTCACTCTCCAGGCACTCACAATAATAATCATCATCATCATTAGATAGAAACTACAACATTAGACAACAACTGTGAGTGTATCATATTTGATATCATATCTGAGATATTTCTGAAGGCAGTAAGTAGTGAGATTTTATACTGAAGGAGTGTTCGCATCTTTGAAGGAGCCACCAGGATATAAAAGTTTAATCACAGGATAAAGGTCAGCGCACAGCATAATGGCCAGTGTCACTGTTGGGGTCCATAGCTGGTATTTTTTCTTGAATCTGTCAGCCACCTTTGCATACACTGGTCCTGTATAAATCTGTAACGCTGTGTGTGTCAAACTGAAGAAACAGTTAAACCTGACTGGTTGCAGCGGGGTGAACAGGCCACTGGTTGTGCAGACCTTCTCTGTGTCTCCAGACTTTTGATTCTTACAGTAAATCTTCCCACTTGCATGACTGCAGTGGTGAGATAGTGTCTGCAGAATAATGGGGTTAGAGGGCTGGAGACAGATAATGCTCATAAACGTGATACAAACGTGGAGCCTGAGAGTCGGCTCTGCATCGAGGTAAGTAAGCTAACCTTTCTAATATCAACGGCCCGTTCTGCATGGCAACTGTTAGGATCTTTTATTAATTTGATTAGAATGCAGAGACTAGATTTGCTATCATACCGAGGGCTGTGGGTAATACAAGAAGTGTCTCTTTGCAGCAGCAAGGGCAACAGACTGATTTTTGGAATGTGCCATGTGAGTTGCACAGTATGTGATGTACTTCTAAATATACAATTGGGGCAACAGAGATGAGCTTCTTTAAGGTAACTGGAGCCTCCAGAAGGCAGATTGTGTGTCTCACACTCAGAGCTCGGTGGCAGAAGGACTGGAGCTGGTGGCCTTCAGATTCTGGAGAGCAGAGCTGGTTTATATCCAAACAGGTGTAAAACTAGTGGTACTAGTGGTTCCAGTATACTGCAGAAGACATTTTGCCGGCATTGTTTGGGTCAGCTTTTCCTGTCAGAGGGAAGGGTCACAGCAAATCAATACAGAGTAAGTTCAGAGCGATCACCTTTACCCTGTAATGAAACGTGGGAGTTATCTGTCCTGATGGGTGCTATCTCTTCCAGGACAGCCAATACCTCTGTTCAGAGAGCATCAGGGCTCACTTACAGTACTGACAGTATTATGATAATGACGAATCATATGCTACAGTTTCTGCACTGCTAGAAATCTGTGTCACTGTGCACTGAAGGTGTTCTGAGAGCAAATTTTGGCCCTAACTAAGAAGTGTTTTTCTGTGGTGGTTTTCCTCCAATTCTTCTGCTGTCTATATATGCAGTACCCCCAGTATTACTAAGAACTGTAATAAATAAACCTTCTTGCTCTATGTCCTGTTAAGGTTAATGTTTTCCTATTACAACCACTCTGAGCAAAGTACAGTGTTTGTATTTGTCACCCTCTTACATGCTGCTAAAGTACAGACGTTTTCTCACAAACCCACTCAATTAGCATCAGAAAATAACTCACATGGAGGCCAGTTAGTGCAACATGTGAGACACGTGTATGTAACTGTTTTTATAGCTACAGCCAACAACAACTACAACTAGAGTGTCAAATATAGCCACATCAAGTGAAGCTGGGGGATCAAACTATTACAGAGTTCATTTGAATATAAAATGACATAATGAAATGCTTGTGTGTCCACGGATTGAGTCAAGATAACAGTCTGAGAGTTTGGGTTTTTTTGTTGGTCTTGTTTGCTTTTTAAAGACTACACTGTTGTTATTATATATACTCACCTGGCTCTGGACGTCTCTGCTCTGTTGAAGCCTGGAACAGCTTCAAGAAACACCAAACTTGATTTCATGAGTAATCCCAGAACTGTGTGAATGTTTTGACTCTCCAGATGTGGTTCTCAGTACAGTAATTGTGTCCAACAGCTTGACCGGAAAATTCAGTGTGTTTTTCTTTTTTTCCTCTCTGTGTAACCTCCAGGTATAAAAACACTGATTCAGTCTGCTCCACTTCATGTTCATATCATGTTTTTCTTTCTTTTTCTTTTTCTTTATTTTTGGCATTAAAAACACTTTCAGAGCTACATGTTTTTGAAAAATCTGTCACAGTTTTTAAAACGCAAGCGATGTGAAATCAAAGGTTTTCTGAGTGTGTCACAGGTTTTCCCAGGGATTTAGCCTCTCCTTGTCCTTGTCAGCTGCTGCCTATCTTAGACAGGATCAGCCATTGGCTGCAGAGAATAAAAGCTCTGTGACCAGCCCCCGCCCCAAACTTTCAATGAATGCCTGTGCTTTCACTTATTTCCCACTCCTCTACAGAAAAAACGCCATTGTTGAGTCCCTTTTTAGGAACACATTTGCTTGAGTGTGGATTTCACTGTCTCTTCGCCTCCTCGGACAGTCACGGTGCTGCAGGGCCAACCTCTGAGCGTTTATGAGTCACATTAGTTTTACATGTGTCATTAAAAAACAAAAGAAAGTTGAATTATTTGCATGAAGGAGTCCAAGATAATATTGGTCATAGGGCACGAATTAGGTTTTGTGCAAAATATTGTGAAAGAGGAAATAACTTAAAAAATATAGATTCACTTCCTCTGTGTGTCATAGAACCACAAATCTTTCTACAAATGAAATGGCATGTGTAGAAACCTTTGTTTCTTTTTTTCATCTCAAACAGTATGAGCATGGATTATTGTTCATTAACAAAAGTGGCTTTGTTATCACATGTCTGTCTTTGTACCCAACGAAATTCGATTTTAGTTTCTCACAAAAAACAATAAAAACCTGAAACGTCATCATTAAAGGGACTTTAACACACTGCTAAATAATTGATATGCTGTCATAGTGTGTATGAAGTAGTCAGGGAGAGAGAGTCAGAGTGAGAGAAGAGGAAAGGGAGGAGGGATGGCGGTTCATGGGAGGAGAGGCAAGGGAGCAAGTGTTTACTTGAGCTGACCAGGAATATAATGCATATATAGTGGATGACACTGGAGGAAAGAGGTTACTGAAGGACACGTTGTGTTGGCTCTGCTTTATCAGCTAGTAGCCACGCTCAGCTGATCTCTGGACTCTGGGATTGAGTAACATGAGAGACGGGCAGCTCTGAAATCAGTTAGAAACAAAGGTAGGATGGGAAGCAGAACATTTTAAACAAAGTCGCGGAAAAACTAAAAAGAAAGTGCAAGCAGGCTGGAGAGACGAAACAGCGGCTTCAAATCAGAGCAACAACAGAGTTAAAGATTGATAGAAGCTATAATGTTGGACAGCACTTCTTGTTTGAGGTTTTGGGGAGGAGTATGAAAGACTGGAGAGCCGGGGGGTGGGGGGGTCAGAGGCGGTGACCTGGCAGAGAGCAATTGTGGTGACAGCCAGTGCCAGGGGACTAGAACTCATGTGAAACACAGAGGAATTAAAAGCTAAAGACAGGAATAAGAGGCAGACCAGAGAGGCCCAAACTGGACTTCAGTATGGGTGTGAAGAGCAAGGCTGCCGCAGCTATCTTGATTCTGCTGCTGTTCCTTGGCTCGCTGTGGCTACGTGAGTATTTCTATGTGTGGGTGCCAGTGTGTGTGTGCGTGTGTGTGCGTGTGTGTTTGATTTCCACGTTTTACTACTCATTCTATACAATCAGTGTGTTGTTTGGAACGCATTTGTTCCAGATCAGGAATGTCACATGATACTGACTTTTTGTTCATTTTTGATGTAAAATTTTTTTTACAGGTATTTCAGGTAAAATAAAACGGTTCCTCTTATTTTTAAATGACATCAGATAAACTATTTTACACATATTATTTTTACTGTTAATGACTCTTGGAGGGTTATGATGCCCGAAGGGCTTTAATCTCGACTGTCATCAGACTGTTTTACATTTTAAAAATGTCACAACCTTTTGCTTCATTAAAATGAAGTAAAAATGATTCACTGTAGAAATAAATTGGGAAGTTGGTCCGATGCCATTTTTAAAGGGCAAATGAGCCACTTACCAAACTTTCCAAAAAAAAACATTCAAACCAAGACAATTTGAGCCTAATATCTTTAGATTGCATTAAATTGGTCCTGGTTTTTTTAGTTAAAAGCATCAGCTGTCACTTCTGTGTCCTTGCAGTCAGGATGGAGGCTGTTTACAATAATTCACAGTTTTTTTTTCACAGCTGAATGTATGCTGTCTTTAAGCTGAGCTTATGGAATTTGCCAGCACACTAGTTGCAGTGTTTCATCAGAAGCTCGATAAGCTGAATGTTTCTGGGTCAGTTTGGAGGCTGAACTTGTGGGTGTTTCTGCTGCTTCAGCGAGCTTACAGGAGCCTCGCAGCTCGCTCAAAAACAACAAACACTCAGCAGCATCCTGCACCCTCAACACAGCCGTTATCACTGTCGCTGTCAACAGTGTGACTGTAAAGATCTTGTTGTATAGAAATTTGACACGGCCCAAATTTTATTAGCAACTTGCACACATGTAGCACGCTAAGGACATCAATTAGGATGACCGAGTCGGTGTCGTCACATGCTGGAAAATCCTTAAAACTGATTTGTTGTCTCAGATAAATGTAGCCCCCTGCTTCATGAATTGTTCTCTTTTGATATGTGAAACCTAAGTGAAATCATCAATAATCAAGACACAGACTTGGCCGCTAAGAGCCCTCTTATAATCACATCTTTGTGATATCAGAACTGTCAGATAACAGCTCATGAAAAAACATGAAATAGAAATTGTTGTCGTGAAATTTCGAGGAGCTGTGATCAGTATATTAATAACAATATATACAGCAGCTCCGCTTACAGTTTCAGCTCATTGTTTAAAATCAGCTGGTCACTAGTTGCAGAACATAGTGGGACAAGAATGAGCAGAGACATTTACATAAGGAGTTTGTAGAGACATGCAAAGGTAAAGCAGTGTGAATATTGGACAGATATTCACTGAATGCTAACAACATGAATATTGCTGTGTGAAGAAAAACGAACTGAGGTACTTTATCTTTGTCCTGCTTTCAATGGTCCGTTGCAGAGGGCGGTTTGGATTATCACTGGGATTCTTGCATTAAAGCTTATAACCAAGTAAATAAGGTAAGAGCACAAGAGAATTCTGAATCAAATATTAGATTGCTTCCACATTACAAAGTGGATTATATTTTGAGGCAGATGAGCCCTTTTAATGAATCTCATCTGCTTTCTCTCTTCCTTTGTCCCCTGCTGATTGCGCCCACATTCACACACCTCCCATGCACCCCACCATCAGCTTCACCAGCTGTCCAACAGCAGTGGGGGCAATGGGGCTGAGAGCCAGCTTCAGCTGTGCCCTGGTCAGGCCTTCCAGGTGTCACTTCTGCTCTCCCACCTGCTGGCTGCGCCAACGTACAACTCTGATGTGCTGCTGCAGCCATATCTGTCCAGCTGGGATGAGCTCACGAAGTAAGATTTTCAGATAAAGATTAATTTAGAGGCATCAGGAAGAAAAGTAATTTGCTTTACCTGATGATCTGGATACTATAAGCTGCTTTATCCTGTTTTGTGTTACTCTTCTAGGTTCATGGACTCTCTGGGTCCAATGGTAGGACTGATATCTAAAGAGATAGAAACTAAGACTTCAATAATCCGTCAACTGGCCCTGCAGACAGACGGGAACCCTGAAGCAGAGTTAGGCCCAGATCTACATTCCATAAACTCTGTACACTCACAGGGTGGGACAAAGAATAAGGCCTCGCTGCACACTGGTGCTTACCACTCTGTGCGCTCTATGATCATGATGGAACTGAATCAAGGCCTTGTGAGCTTCCACCACCAGACAGACTCTGGATGCCGGACTCTTCTGCGTCTGCATCGCGCTCTGCTTTGGCTGAAGCTCTTCTTGGAGAAGCTGGCCGAGACACCAGTGGAAGGCCGGCTCAGGAGTCCCTCTGACCTGTGTCGTGAGGCCTACAAGAGCACCCTCGCCCACCACCACACCTGGTACGTGCGCAAGGCTGCTGAGCTAGCATTCATTGCCCTGCCAGAGCGGGGCTTCTTTTTCAGGCTGGTGTGTGTGCAAAACCAGGAGGAGCTGAGCAAACTGCTGAGCAGAGTGGCTCTGGCCATCGAAGAGGTTTATGACAGGACACAGGAAGCTCTGGAGGAAAATGGCATGCTGGACTTGCCATAGAAACAAGATAATCAAACTGGACATAAAGCCACTGCTACTGTTTTACCCCGTTTTGGACTATCCGTCTGGTAATGTATGTGGCCTTGGCATCATAAGTCGGATGATTACATTTAGATACAAATAAGATGCAAACTTTTCTACGATACACAAACTGACTTTGTTTTTCATCCAGAACTCACTTTTTTCTACTGACCAAAGTGCTGTGTCAACAATCGATACATGACATCCACATAGAGTCATTGCTTATCAGACTTAATGAGATAATAACTCAAACTTTTTTTTAAGGCCGCTGGTGATGTATTTAGACTGTGAATTATGTAGGCAGGTGGGCAGAGTTACATGAATAATTAATGTTTGTATAGTATATGTACAACTGCTAATTCATTTTCTATACTGAAAAAAACTGCTGTTTTAAGTGTTGTTGATCTAGTATCTTGTTGCTCTGAAATCTTCACAAGACCAAATTATTTAGAACTTTACTGTTTTATAGTGACTCCTGTGTAGAATATTCATCTGTCATTTTTACATACATGAGAATTTCTTTCATGTATCATGTCCAGAATGATTCATTAAAAAAGGACAATCCATTTGATAATTTTCTCCCATAGTGTGGTCAAGTAATGTGAAAACATTGGCATTTAAATGGTGACCAGCAGAGGCTCCAGCGCTCTTCTACTAAAGACTGATCGTTAGTAACATCACAGTGGATCTGTTTTATGTGACACTTTAACCTATTCAAATTCTACACTTTTTTGGAAATGGCCAAGTTCTATCCTGGACAGGTGTCTGAACTCAAAACGACTTTTCCTGTAAGGATATATTTAGGCCTGAGCCTCCCAAAGGGATCCGCAAGGAGCCTATTGTAATTGTTGGGCTGTAAGCTCAAAAACACACAAAGAGGGAAGTGGTCAGAATTGACAATGGAACCCACAGGAAGGTGGGTCAGGTTCAGATGAGTTTCTGCTGTGGTTGAGGGTGATTGGAAAAATGCCTAAGTGGAATCGTTAAAGTTCTTCATTAGGAACAAGCTTCACAAAGGGATCGGCAGGGAGCCTATTGTAGTCGTTAGCCCACAAAGAAAAGGTCAATGGACACCATATAACCCCATAACAGTGTTGGTCAGGTCGAATGCTTTTTGAAAACCTATATATGGGGATCACGATAAAAACGCCTAATTATTGGAGTCGTTCGCATCCGCAGATTTTTCTGACTAAATGGTCGCTAAATCGACCTCCTGAACATTTACGAAACCTCACCAATTTTTGCACAGAGGTCAGGTCTGGCAAAAAATTACATTTTTAAATGTTAACAAGAACAAACTCCACAGCACCCCCTTAAAAATTCTAATTTTGGGCTCCCATGGGTGTGGCCAAAATAAACTTGATCCTAGAATGAAGTTCAGGACACACAGAATTTGTGTGAAGATGAACCAAAAATACTATTATGACCATGCCACACGACAAACAGGAAGTTGGCCATATTCACTATAAATTCTTCATGTGCTGAGTCAGTGATTTTGCATACCTTGTATTTGAATGAACACAAGTGTTCAGTGACACCAAAATCAGTCAGGGTCATCTAGAGAAAACGGGCATCAAAGTTGTTGAAGGTTTTGCAGAATAAACATTCTTGCCACAGCAGGGTGCCGAATTTGGCCTTCAGTTTTATGGATTTCGCCCGCACGTTTCATCTCATCAGTTGCGCATGCTTTGTCTGATTTGTCCCAAATTTGAATCACTTATGTACGGAACCAGCCTGATTTCATAAATGGAGAAACAATGGCAATTGCCGCAATAGTGCCACCTGCATAATGAAATAAAATTTACATGGACAGAAAAACATTTAGTTTTTCAGGAATGTATGAAATTTGGTACAAACATTTTTTACATCACCCT
This sequence comes from Apistogramma diplotaenia, assembly GCA_015052665.1. NCBI lineage: Eukaryota > Metazoa > Chordata > Actinopteri > Cichliformes > Cichlidae > Apistogramma > Apistogramma diplotaenia. The sequence goes on from VOQJ01008865.1 coordinate 27,880, forward strand.
GATCAAAAAAGTCAGTCAGACCCTTCATTTTGCAAGCCACTGCCGAGGATACACTCCAAATACCCCACTGTATTTAAATGGAAAACCTGACATTTCTGCATTACATACTTTATTCAGTTCTTTTGAACTGTACATCGTTCACAGACATTTTCTATAAACACTTGTTTGATAAAAGCTCCACCCTGAACACACTGATATTTATATTGTCCCTGACTGTTAGAGCACCACCTATTGGCAACACAAAATGTCATGTCTTATAATTTGATGTGCTGCTGATTCCTGCATCCAGCTTAAAAGTCGTCTGTATATGCTTCAGGGTGACAGACAGACCCTTATGGGTCATTGTTCAGGTTCAGTTAAATTCAGTTTTATTTATAAAGCACCAAATCACAACAAAAGCTCTCACGTAGCTCATTCTGATAACACAAGACTGCACTGCCAATTTCAGCACAAATCAGATGATCTAGTTTGCTGATGACACAACAGCAGTAGAACTTGTCAACAAGATGAAACATTTTATACAGCAGAGGTGGAACATTTAGTGAACTGATGTGGCAACAAAAATCTGTCTCTCAAACTCGACAAGAGGGTTGATTGTGGACTTTAGAACAAAGGCAAAGCATCCCCCATTTCACATGAATGGCTACACTGAGTAGAGAGTCAGCAGCATGAAATTCCTGAGGATCTCTCCTGGACTCTTAGCACCACATACCTGGCCAAGAAGGCTCCCCACACACACACTCCTCTCTACCTTTTACTGAGACAGTATTGAGAGCATCCTGATGATCTGCATCGGATTTTGGGTAACTGCAGTGTGACTGACAGGAAGCCTCCCTGCTTGGTCTCCCTGCTTGGAAACCATTTTCCACATATCTATTTGCAACAAGAAAATTTCATTTGTCAAAAAACATGGTTTTAAGACATTTGAATCTATGTACCAGCAAAGCTGTGGTGTCACAGACAGCGGACAAACGCTTCAGAAAGTCATTTAAAAAGGTGCATCTACAGGACAATATATTGAGTCTCTGTCAGCCCAACCTCAAAGTCATGGAGACATAAAGGACAGTTTCATTGTCAGAAAACTAGGATGTATATTACCGGTGAGCTACACTATTAAATCCCTTTTTGTTGAAATGTCTGGAAAAAACAAAACCACAAGCCACATAGCGTCCTGGCACCTTAAACATCCCGTTGTTGTTTCCATGCTCCCAATACAGTTGAGTTTCCTGAGCCTGGTTGTCAAGGTAATAATAGAATATAAGACAAAAATGAGAAAACAGCTCTTGACAACAGTTAGTTGATCTTTAATCTTTATTTAATTTTACTCAAGTTACAGTTAAAACTGTATGTTAAAACAGTAACATCATTTTAAGTATGGACCACCCAGATAGTCCAAAAAATTTAGCCAAAATTTTATTTTCCATTTTGAAAAGAATTGTTGCTCCTTTGTGAAGCTAGAATATGATGGTTACTTGTTCAAAGTCAGGAGATGCTGTTGTTTTATAGCCTTTTTAATAAGATTTCCACAAGAATCCCCACCCCAAGAATTCGAGTTTTCCCTATGAACAAGCACTTGGCAACAGTGGAGATGAAGAACTCCCTGTTAACAGGAAGAAACCTCCAGCAGAACCAGACTCAGGGAGGGACAGACATCTTCCACAACTGACTGACTGAAAAGAAGCCAAAATTATATTTTTGGAGGAATTTAGTAATTATTTTGTGTTCAGAGTACTAGGCTTGTGTAATCATAATTAAATGAGGTTTGGGTTTTGCAGTGTGAACAATATGGGCAAATTTGATGAGAACAGATGGGTATTGTTTATGCGGAAAAAGCTATGATGTAGCAAAAAGCATTTTAAAATCGATGAAAGACAAACACATAACAATGCTGTGATTAAACTGAATATAAACTGCCTGCCTAAAATAAAAAAAATCATGTTAATTATATAGTATATATACTAATATATAAAATTCATACTATTTTTACTGATGTGATGTGCAAGTCATGCACCTACATGTTCTTCTCTATTATGCTGACAGCACAATTGTGTGCAGCTGAGCACAGAAACAAAATGTTGCATGAGAGTAATGAGTTTATCTCTACAAAAATCTACGTTTCAGAAGGTTGTTTTTGTTGTAGTTTTTTTTTAATTAATATAGAATCATGAAAGGTTTTATCTGGATTTTATGGTAAATTGTACTAATTTAATTTCACAGGCAAGGCCTGTTTTTCAAATATGTAAATACAGTAATTTACCTACTTTTTATTAAATTATATTTTGTTTGAGGCAAAACCAGCAAAAGTCTTCAGTCCGTCCTCTGCCCAGTGTGAAGACAAAAAGGCACAAATATCAGGCTCTTTCATCCTTACGGCTCTGTGCTGCTCCCAGTATATACGTCACTCGCGGAAGCCGAAAGTATTTGCCGTTTTCGTTTTTGCATGTGTATTTGCTGCTCTCAGTCTTTTCTTTTCCATGGAAACTGGGTCCAAAAGGTTGTTAAAGGTTGCCGACCCCTGGTCTATACAAAACAAGGTTAGACTCACCATCAGCTGTTCACAATCTGATCAC